>BBXU01000204.1:0-34530 GCA_001598975.1 Parachlorella kessleri
ACACACACCACCACCACCGCAACACAGAGACACATACAACCCTTGGGTGGCAGCTAGCTGGACTTGCTCACCTGCCACACCGCCCAGCACTTGAGCCACACCGTCGCTCAGAACAGTCATAGCAAAAGCCGTAGCAGACTTGGTAGCTAGTGGCTGGGTTTCCAAGCTGCGAAGGTATGCCTGCCAGAGGCTGGGGAGTGTAGGCAGCTGTAGGGCTGGCTGTGCTGGCAGGCTGCCAAAGGGGGCCTCAGAGACCCACTTCAGTGACTGCCTGAAAGGGGCACTGATTGCGGTCGTCTGGGGCTGTACTCTGGGCTGGAAGGTCTTCCGCACAGAGGCCACGCGCCGAGGCAAGGGGACGGTTGGCGGCGTAAGCACGACTGCCCGCTCGGGGATCGAGGCAAGCTGCCGCAGCATCTTGAAACAGGCTGGGATGACAACTTTGAGAAAAGGGCCCCCTGCTCAAGCTGTCAGCACCTAGGAAACCGAAAAGTACCGCCAGCAATTGCTTTCGAGGAGTTAGATAAGAAAAACGACACACAGAAACACGCGTTATGGTCGGTTATATACTTCTCCTGGGTGGGCAACAGGTAGAAACTGGTCAGACTGGCCCGCCTGGGCGGTGACAACACCTAACCGCGGTTAACCGCGGAAAGTGGCCCGCCCCCCCATGCTACGCGCTGCGCGCCAGCGTGGCAAAAATTTGACTTGGCTGAGGATGCGAGCAACCACTCTGAATAATTTTCTTAAAATGGAGGAGCTGCTGGCCAGAGGACGCGAGGGCGTCGCAGCTCAGCAGGTGGGCTGCCAATCATGCATCTCTCCCAAACCAAACCGTCCTCAGGTAGTCACCGCAGCTGATCTGACTTGATGCAGGCATATATATCTGTATCAGAAGTCGAGCGCGTGGCTCGTAGGCTCCGAGTGTTTGATGTGGACGAGGTGAGGATTGGTCACATGCATGCCAGGCATGCCAGCTGTTCTGTCCTTGTCTCTCCCTTCTGGTAGGCGTGGCACTGGCCTCAAGCCACTGAAATCACTCACTTTCGGCGCATGTAGCTGCTTCCGTTCGACAACTTCACGACTTCTTGTGATCAAATCCTTCACTTGCAGGTGGGCTGCGCAGCCTGGCTGGAGCAGCATGACACGGTGGAGAAGCTCAACCTGCAGGCCCACCTAAACGCCCAGAGCCATGCGGACGAGTATGTGAAGGAGGCCCTTGTCTCACTGGATAGGGTCACCACCTTGGTGAAGAGCCTGTTGCTAGCCGAGGTGGGTGCGCCTGGGCGGTCACCAACCAAGTTGAGAGTTTCCACTTTCGCCTCGCCCACCACCTCTGCTCTCACAGCAAGTGTCACCCTATAACGTGTAGCTTGTTGCAGGTGTGGAGGGAGCGGCTGTTCCCGCTCTTGAAAGAGCATCTGGCTCAGCAGGTGGACTCGGTAACCTCCTACCAGCTGCTCTACCACGAGACCGCGCTAGCCAACCTGCTAGAGGTGCGGCGGCATGGTATCGGCTTGCAAGGCTTACATGGCACCCTCACCCTTCCCCAAAGACCAGGGATGCTCGAGGATGTCAGCACCTTCAGGAGCCGGCCACATGTAAGCAGGCTACTCAGGCTGCGCAGTGCTTGCGTGCAGGTTCTGCTGTATCACAGAGATGCCTGCGAGAGCTTGAGTGAGGATGCCCTCCTGGAGCTGTGCGACTGGTGCTGCCGCAAGCTGGCCTACCTGGCCTCGGATGCACACCAGCATGCCAAGTATAAAGGTGAGGCGCCTCACCTGCGCGACGTCTCATCCAATGCGCGGTCTGTTTCCCCATGTTCGCCCAGGGTCGGCAGGCTGTGTTGTTGTTAAAGCAGCACACCATCCTTCCTGGGTACTGTGTGGCAGCGGGCATGGGCAGATGTGGCGCAATGGGACCGCCTCCCGCTCCTCAGACCTCTTCCTGACAGGACATGTTGCCAACTGCAGAGGCTTCCGTGCAAGAAATGCTGTCACAGTCCCCCCTGGAAGAGCTGGAGCAAAAGGAGCGGGAGCTGAGCTTCAGCACCGGCATGTGTGCACTCACAATACTCAGGTTCGCACTGTACGCACACATCAGGGCTAGGCAAACTGCGCTTGACTCCAACTCGCTGGCTGTATTCAAAGGGTGGCGTGCTGTGACATTGCGCCTTTGACCTATTGTTGCAGGTACCTGACCGACCACATGGACAAGGTATCACTGGGGCTCATGACGCGACTGGTCAGCACCAATGACGCTGCCATGGCCCTGTTGCCCTTGCTGGATCGGCCGCCCTGGGTCAGAAGGTGCGCAGGACATGGGGACCTCAATGACAGCATGGTCAGGTGGCGGCCGGGTACGTTGTTAGGCTAGACTAGGGATGCGGTTGGCCAGGGGAATTTGTTCTGCACACCCTGTCGCTCTCCCCAGCCGTGCTCACCCAGCCGTGATATGGTGCACACATGGCACAGCAGAGCTGTGGACGGAGAGCTAGGAACACATCACAGCACTGCGTACATGCAGGGGCAAGTCGGGCATTGAGAAGTTCATCAATGGCAAATGGCAGGCTGTGGATCCCAGAGACCGGATGCGGCTCACACAGCAAGATGGCCAGGTGGGTGATAACTAACGGCTTTGCTGAGTGTGTAGGGTTAGACCCGCTGACTAACAATTAGCCACAAATCGGCACCAGATCAAGATGGCAATGAGTGAGCGTGGGGCAATGCACAGGTCTGCCAAGGCCTCCAACCAAGATGCCGCAATGGACTCGAGTATGGCAAACTGCCATTCTACAACACATAGGGGGTTGTTGTGTAGGTGTGGCTGGCACTGTACAACCTGGTGGTTGACCCCGGCTGCCGCGACAAGATGGGACTGACCGAGTCGCGCTGTGAGGCGCTGATGAAGCTCAAACGCCACTTCTCAGAGCTCCTTCTGGACCAGGCAAGGAGAAACAGCGGCACCAGCACTTTTCGCAGTAGCATCCCCCCTGCCTAGGGCCCACATGTCGCCGCACTGTATGCATCTGATCAGTACGGAATGGCATGTGTTTGTTGCGGCTGAGGACTACCCAGCCCTGTGGCCCTTAGCCATGACCTCGCAGTCGGCAGTCCCTGGCTCCGCTGCATGCAAGGCTATGGCTTGGTACCAGGCATAGGAGCAAGGAGCTTCCAAGTGATGCATATCCCATGAGTTCAGCCGATCCAGACACATTGTTGGTTTGCTTGCTGCAGCTTCCTGTGCTGAAGGACTTGCAGCGTGTCATAGATGAGCTGGCCTTTGGCGTTGGCACACCCGCAAGTCAGGGCCCTAGCAGCAGCCTGATATTGGAGCAGGATAGTCACCCGATATCTTGTCTGTCAATTTCTCTTACGTTTGAGAGTTCTGCATTGAAGCAAGGCGTATGCCACATCCTCCGCCAACTAGCAGCATGCCTCAGCCAGGGGGCTGTAGAGGTGGCAACTGTGACGCACCTCAGCTGTGACCTGCATGGAAGCTCAGCACAGCACCAGGAAACCGTAAGTGCCAATGAAAACCTGCAGGTGCCCGCCATTCGAGCTAGCTTACTCCACAGAGCTGACTGGGCGGAGCTAGCACAGCGTGCAAAGCAGCAGCAATTTGGGCCAGGCAGCAAGCAGCTGTCGCAGCAGCGCATGAAAAGCCTTCTAGAGGCAATTGACTGCATGTGCGGCTTGGAAGAACAGGAGGCGCCTCAGCAGGTGTGGGGAGTCTGCAGCAGTCAGGTTGAGGCTTGTACTGAAGGGTATTTGGCAACTGTGTTCAACTCACTCATCTGCAGTATTGACAGCTGGGCGAAGCTTTTCTTTCGACAAAAATTGCTGCTGTTGAGAGGTTCTTGGGAATTTGGTGTCACTCTGGGAAGAAAAGCATTCTGCTGTTGCTTGCCCTCACAGGGAAGCAGGGGCATGCCTTCCAGCTTCAAGGTGGAGACCTACCGTGCCGTGAAGGAGGGGGTTTGGGAGTGGTGGGCTACCTACTCCCTGGATATCAGCATTAACAAGCCGCCAGAGCCAGTCACAACCAAAGACCCGGCGGCTGGCGCTGCAAAACATGGCCAGCCTGCTGGGCCAAGCGCCGGCGGCAGCAGAGCGGGGGCTGATGAGAACCAGCCCGTGCAGCAGCACGACAACACAGCTTCTGGGCAGGAAGGCGCTGGCAAGAAGAGCGGCGGCCCCAGCAGCAGCAGCAGCGGCGTAGCAGGGGTGGTGAAGGGGCTGCGCTACCGGCTGCGACCACTGTCAGAGAACCTGCAGCGGGCGCTGCCCAGCCAGGGCAAGCTGGCGGTGGTGGTGGCGGGGCACACCTGCCAGGCCTCACTGGAGCTGCCGGCTTCCGAGACCAAGTAAGTGGACTCCACTTTCAGGAGGACTCACATGAGACTCGAGGGGCGCAGAATAATATACTTTTTGAGGGCATCAATGGCTACAATGGACGGGTGCGTTTCCCTTGAGCAGCCCAACTGAATGCTCATGCTTCCTGATGTGTCGCACCAACTGGTTGGAGTGTCTTCGCCAGCCGCTCCTGACCTAGTAGATGTCTGTGTCTTACCTCCTCACCCGTTGCTGATGCCCTGCAGGAACACCAGTGCACTTGCGCCGGCAGTCTGGCTCACAGTCGGCAGCCTGGCAGGCGACGGCATGGCGCTGCAGCTGAAACTCAAGCGGCTGGACAAGCCATCAGAGAGGGACAAGGTGCAGGGGCTGTGGTATCCCTATGTGCCGGTGGCAGGGGCCCTGTCAGTTAGGGACGGCTTCTTGGACTGAGGTGCTCCACGCTGCTGTAAGGACTAGCTGTCAAAGGAGGGCAACTGTTGCCAAGGCTGTGGCACCCTACGTGCCAGTAGCCCATCCCCTCCAATTACCCTTGCTTGGCAGCACACCCCAGAGTGGCTCAGCAACCCTACGCAGGAAACAGCCTTGGTCATGACGGCAGGTGATGTGAACAGAGGGGTGGGAGGATGTATTGTACTGAAAGGGCGGGACCAAGGTATGCTCTGGGGCTTGCCTGAACTACTTTTTTTCCGGTCAATGAGAGTTTGTCCTCCCTCAGAACGCAATTTATCTGCTTGGGTTGTGACAAGCATGGGGACCCTGAGTGAATGGAACACCAGTAACTTACAAACCTTGTTTATCAGACATGCAGTGCCAAAGTACAAGTAAGGATCGTGTGTCCTGGACATCTCCGGGATATGGTGTTTCTCTGCTTCAAAGTATATTTTAACCTTGCGGCTGGGTCGTTACCCACTTGAGCCAATGGCATCTCATAGGTTTCCTTTACCTCTAGCATTCCAAGTGCCTGTGTTGCATCTCCACTTTCAGCATGGAGGCTTCACAGGGGAAGGGACATGTTGCAAGCGGGCCTCATGCACCCCAAGGTGACATTAGCCATGCCATTAGTGCTTGCACCCACATAACCAGTGGCCCAGCTGTCAAACACTGCCTTACGTGCGGGAGTTGTACCTGCCAAGGTTCACAGCCACTCTCCTGGACAGCCAAACCATGCACACCCGGTTTCCCGGGAGTCCCATGGCCCTGGCTTGCCTTGCGGCGAGACTTACCGGCCCAGATACTAATGAAAGCCTACCAAATCCCTTGCATCCAGACCAGGCCAGTTCAAGCTATGCCCCCCCTGTTCGAACTGCATGCCACCAGCACTAAATAAATACCCTTGACCTGGACATCAAGGCAGCTTGCATGCACAACTTGCAGCCGCTGTGCTGGCTGCCCACAGCCTCTTCCACCCCAAGCCCTGGGCACCCGTCATGGTTGTCAGGCAAGTTGTCCTAGCATACCCCCCTACATTACAGCCACTCATCGTCACTGCTTTCGTTCTCAGAGAAGTCCAGCATGTCATCGTCGTCCAGCTCCCCTTCCTCCCCAAACAAGGTCCCCACACGCTCGCCCTTGCGCCCATCTGGCAGCAGCGTTCGCACCGAGCGGGCCAGTGCAGCCCCGGGCTTCCCAGTCAGGGGACCTGCTTCCCACATGGGCAACTCCCCTGGGGGCAGCAGGGTACAGAGGATATATTTGCCTGCCTGCCATCGGTAAAAGGAGACATTCCCGTAGCCGTCTGGGGGCCCCGCTGATTTTGGCAGGAAGAGCAGTGAAAAGTGCTGCCATGGGGCATTAGCCCGCAGCTCCAACTGAACCTTTTGTGAGAGCTGCCACAGGTCAGCTGGTGTCCCATCGACAAGCACTTGGCAGCGGCCCGGGTTGTCCGTTATATCCATCCGGAATGCAATCTTCTCCAGGCTTCCGTGCTGCACACAAGGCAAAAGTGCCACTTTCATGACTGCTCTGGGGATGTGCGCCTGTCGTTTCTTCAGTGCAGCACCAGAGCACCGGGTAGCACGCCAGCTTCTACTCAAAATTGAGCTGGCCCCCGCAATGCCCGGAGATGCGTCACAAGAAGGCCATGCGAGCATCAGCCGTGCTACTTGACTGACAGCCCGCACGCACCTGAAGCAGCACTGGCAGCTGTAGCACTCTCCCCTCAAGGGTCCCAAGCTGTGTCTTCACACTCAATGTTAGCGACATTAGCTGCCTTGGCAGCTCTCGCAGAAACTCGAGAGGACCCCTGCAGGAAGCCCAACAAGAGCCTTAGCACAGCTTCAATGTCGCCTGGCGCTTGTCGGTTGGCGTGCAGGGTGTGCACAGACACACATCTTCATAGCAGGAAGGTGCATCAAGTGCATGCCTGCAGAACTAGGGATATGCAAAGCTGCTTCAACGTGCATTCCGCCGCATGGAAGACTCACAGCATTGCATCTATCTCACCTCACTGCGCTGTCCCAGTCCAGCGTGAGGTGCCGCAGTCCAGGGGCATTAGTCAGCGCTGTCAAAGGGCAGACAACCCCCGACCCCAACTCCGCCACTTTGAGCTGCGATGGCAAGCGCGCCAGCTCACCCACTGGTCCATTCCCTGCCACCCAGTCAGGTCCCAACCCCTCCTCATCCGGGGGGTCGTCATCATTCCCGGTCTGGCTGTGCTGAAGCGTGCTGCCCATGTGGCGCTGGCCCTGGAACCTCTCGGGCGCAATGGCTAGCTCCTCAAGCTGGTGGGACACCAGCTCCATCAGCAGCCTTGCCGGGTGCGTAAACAAAGCCACGCACAGCCGCCGAACCTTCCAGGCTAGCATGGTGTATGCTAGGCTTCGGGCTACATCAATGCTGGTTAGAGCGCTGTCGCGCAGAAAGACCTGAGCCGTTACTCCTCTGGCCAGCTGCCGCCCTGCACAAATCAAACATCACATTGTGTGGATTGTTAAGCACCAATGCAGCCACCTTGAAGACTCGCTAACCCAGGCCAGCATATGGGTCAAGCACGATGACCCACCGTTCTGCTTGAACAAGGCTCTCAGCGTCCTGCAGGTGCAGCACAGGAAAGCCAGACTGCGAAGGGAGAGGTGGCTGCAAACTATCGGAAGAGCGTCCCCAAGGTCCTCCAGCCTCATAACTCCAGCGCCCATGCTGTGGACACGTAGAAGATTAGTTGGTGGTGGTGATGATGTGACCAAAGCTCAACTTATAGGACGGTGCTGCACAAGCGGCCTGATGGCTGTCATGTTGCCTTTGGTGATATAAAGACACTTCAGTGCTCAACACTTCAACCCTAACGAAGTACGATGCAACCATCGCAACTGAGGTCGATGGGTGGGGCAGGGCCCAGGGGCGCCTTCAAGTCTGGTCTGCTGTGCATGATTTCCAAAGGTTCCTTCGCGTACTCTTGCGTGGGAGGACGTCTCGCAACACTGCTGCGATCACTTCACGTCAACTTCCCTTTGCACAGGCGATGAACCTTGATCGCCAGCAAATCATCATCAGCACAGCGGTGTAGCTAGCGGGATCTTCCTACATTGCAGTTTTCATGGCGCAGACAATGCCTCTTAGAGCGCCTGTGCCGTGCAGCGGGGCTGGCTACAAAGAGCACGCCAACTGGAGCCCGTGAGTGCTCAGGATCACTGGAAAGCTTGCGATGTGCCGTGTTGCCTCTGGGAGACGTCTTTGAGACTGTGAACGTGAAAGAGCTTCCAGGCATGTGCCTGCTGGAGGGCCTGAGGCGTGCAAAGGTTCATCACAAAGTTGGGAGGTGATCTGGGGAAGTGATCTCTTGTTGCCTGCTTGCTGGATTCACAGGTATGATGACAACGGAGGCACCGCAGTAGCAGTGGCCGGTGACGACTACTGCATAGTGGCAGCTAGCACACGCATGTCGACAGGCTACTCCATCCTCACACGGGAGCAGTCCAAGGTCCTACGACTGTGAGTGGGCTAGCTGGAAGACAACTCCAGCCAGTTTTGTTGCGGATTGCGCACCAATGGTGCACCGACTTCATTTAGGACGCCCTTCACCTCGCTTTTGGGTGCAAAGTCATTACCAGCCCTGCAAGGTTGCGTTTGTTGAGGGCCGGTTGTTTACTTTAGTGTCGTGCACACGCTCGCTCCCAAGCCAGGCAGCGAACGATCCATCGAACTCCATGTGCCCTGGGATCCTGCGCAGGTCCGACAAGTGCGTGATCGTGAGCGCCGGCATGCAGGCCGACATGCAGACGCTGCACAAGACGCTCCACCACCGGCACGTCATGTACCAGCACAACCACCGCAAGCCCATGAGTTGCCCCGCTATGGCGCAGCTGCTGTCCAACACGCTATACTACAAGCGCTTCTTCCCCTACTACACATTCAACCTCTGCGCTGGGCTTGATGACGAGGGTGGGTTTGGGACGTGGCGGTGAAGGCTTGATGAGCTTTGGGTGGCAGGGATTTGCAAGCATCAGAGTGCCGACACTGCCAGGTGCCTTGCTAATGTGAAAGCATGAAGTCCACGAGCTTTCCAAGTCAACCCTGCAACCGCCTTCCAGTCCGTTCAGAAGGAGTGGTGCCATGCCATAGGACCAGATCCAGGGGTCTCGCACTGTCCGGCTCACCAGCCTCTTACCGAGAAGCCATCTCTGCCATTTGGTGGGCTGCAGGCCGGGGCGCGGTGTACACCTACGATGCCATTGGCTCCTACGAGCGTGTGGGCTACTCTTGCCAGGGCTCCGGCAAGGAGCTGATCCAGCCGGTGCTGGACAACCAGCTCAAGGCAGCCTCGCCGCTGGTGCTGCCGTCCAGGGTGAGTGAGCAGAAGCGGCTGTGTCAAGTGTGCCTGGCCCCTGTGCGATGCGATACTTTATCGAAGATGCTCAGTTACAAAGTTATGTCACGGTAGCATCTTGTCCAAAAAGGTTTCTCCTGGGCCTTTTTGTGATCCCAGAGGAGGTTCTGACTTTGGGGCAAGCGGCTGTATGGCGATGTTAAAAAGAACCGTGCCGGCTGAATAAAAGCAATAAAAAAAACTTAGGAGAAGACAGGATGGGATACCTGTCTTCTCCTCAGTTTTTTTTTGCGCGCTAGGCACTCTCGTCCAGTGCTTTGCTCACCGTTGTGCGACTCATGTCCAACCAGCTTGGTGTAGCCACGTGCTGCTATGTGGCATGCTGCCCGCACTTCCCACTGAAGGGGCCGATGCTGAGCAAGCCAGGGTGTACTGGCCCGCTTTCCCGCAGGCCTGGCTGAGCTCCTTGCCACTGGAGAAGGCGGTGGACCTCGTCAAGGATGCCTTTGTTTCTGCGGGGGAGCGCGACATCTACACAGTGAGTATGCTAGTTGCATGCACTTGCAAGTTCAGTCAACGCCGTGCTGGCACACTGGCAATGTCGCTGTGGCTTCCTCGCAAGTGGGCCGCCTACCAGTGGCTACAGTTGATTGTATCGGAAAGCGACTGGGAGGCGGGTGGGGGCGTGGGGTTGTGACGGCGGTGAGAGAAACATGTGGAAAGGTGCGAAGCTCCTGCTGAGTGCTGGCCCTGCATGTGGCATGGAGCCAGCTGCATCTGCTTGTACCTGTTTGGCTCGCTGCCTCACCACCATGCAACCAGCAACTGAGTTGCATTTCGTGAAAGTTAGGCCTCCGAGCTGCCGTAAGTGCCAGCTAACTAGCCCCTGCCCTAGGGAGGCGGCAACCTTGGCTGCCTGTAGCACTCATGCTGTGCCTTTGGTGACGGCAGCGGATCGTGCAAACACAGAGGAGAGTCGGAGGTGGAGTTTACATACAGGGCTGGGAGCAAATATGCTCTTTGTTTGGGACCCTGTCATGTACAGGGGGATGATGTGGAGATCCTGATCATCACTCGAGACGGCATCCAGCTTGACAAAGTGGAGCTCAAGAGGGACTGAGGAGGGCCTCTGCTTGGCCCCGGGTGATTGTTCAGTAAAGTTTGCTAGGGTGCTTGGGTTTGTGTGAGAGTCACATGAGCGCCACCCGTTTCCAGTGTTTACTTGTAAGAGGCGGCGCCAACTCTAGCCGCTGTTCTGATGTCACTAGGAGGTGCTCATAATGGCCGGCTCTCATGTGGAACACAAAGATCAGCATCAGCTGCAGCATCATTGCGACCAAATAGGAATTGTAAGAGATGCCGACACACAAAGGCACACACTTCCGTCTACGGCACCCAAAGACTGAAAATGAAAACAAAACCCCCTCAGGCCCTGCTGCTGCACCAGCAGTACTAACCCAAGGAGTACAAGGAGCCCAGCAGCAAACATGGCCTTGGCGTACCACATAGCCTTAGATCTACTGGCTTAGAGACACGGGCGAGTCACAACCCCAATAGCATCCTGACCTGCCAGCTAACAGCTAGATGTTCGACCAGCGCCCCCCCAGGCACCACCAATAGGAACATGCCCGCCAGCCCAGACTCACTAGAAAGGTTTCAATTCCCACAATTGTCGCGTCCTTAACGCCCCTGCCTATGCAAATCCACTGTCTACGTTCTGTTGTGCCAAATGACGCCGCTGGCCCGTCACCATGCGACCAACTACCCTCCCACCACCGCCTGCTTCCTACCCAAACACCGTCCCAGCCCCTCCGTATGATTGTGCTTGCAATGTCCAAGCCTCGCCCCAACACAGGCATCTCGCTTAGTGGTGCCCCTTTTTGCTGCCGCCAACCGTCTGATCGTAGAGTACATACACTGCAAAGGCTGCCAGCCCAAGGCCTAGCCCGGGCATGGAGTGCCGCAAGGTGTTGTTCAGCATTGGGTGCTGCCTCCAGGCCTCGGCCTTCTTCCAGTTGTAGCCCATCCTGCGCAATCATGTGGCAGTTCTTCTCTATCGTTAGTCTATAGGTGACATATGCCTGCCTCAAGCGCAGCCTAGTAGCCGGGGACCCAATAAATGGTGCCAGACTGCGTAGGCCCCGCTGGGAACGCATACAGATACGTTGAACGTGTGAGAGTAACGTACCTGCTATATGCCAAGTATAGCTTGGGCTTTGGCCAAGGCACAAGCAGACGTGTGTCCCTGCCCACCCAACAATAATATTGAACGCAGCTTATCAACTATTCTGCAAGGAAAGAACAGACCATCGCAGGCCTAAGAGCTTGGACATTTCTCTTCCCAGGACTTAGCGCCATCTGCTGCCCGTGATCGGTGGTGAACTGTGGCTTTCCCAGGGAGCATGCATGAAGAAGCTGTATTCTTTGCTCAGGAGTTTGACACACGCGGTTGCTTAACCGTACACTGTCGATGACTTCCGCAACCATGACATGTAGGGCAGGTTTCTTCGCTCCTGCCCTTCCAGGCGCTTCCAAGCCTTCACCCAGGAGCGTAAGGTAAAGATTCCAGGCTCGGGACGCGCTGAAGACCACGCAACGACAGCCCTGCCTTCGCTTGGCCGAAAGCTTGCATCTCGAGGTTGGGAGACATACTGCCAGCCCTCTCACGGCTTCGAGTTGCTGGTGGCCTGCAGGAGCCCCTTCTTTGGTGGTACTGCACCTCTTTACAGTTCCTTCAGGGCCAGGAGCAGCAGTGTGCGGTGCATGCTGGCTGTGAGGTCAGATGCAGAAAGCAGCTCGCGGACCTCTAGGCTAGCCCCCAGGGCAACCGCAGAAAGCACGCTTGAGAGGGTAGCTGAAGCGCCTGGGGACTTGCCAGCTGAGCAGTCAGCTGTGGAGCCAGAGCAAGGAGAGCAGGACTTCAGCTGGCACGACCAGTGGTGGCCCTGCGTGTTTGTCAAGTAAGTGCTTCGCATGCTTTGATGACACTGCGGACTTTGATGACGCTACCTGGCAAGCTTGACAGCTTGCATGCTGGCCATTGAAGGCCAGCGGGTGTTGTCAGCTTTAGTAAGCTGGGCTCCTCAGCGCACACACCCGGCGGTAGGCATATGGGAACCTAGTCTACTAGTGGCTGCAGGGACCTAGACCCGCAGAAGCCCTACCCATTCACCCTGCTAGGGGAGCCCATTGTGATCTGGCGGGACGGCGCCGGCGCCTGGCACGCTTTCCACGACGCCTGCCCCCACCGGCTCATCCCCCTGTCGGAGGGCAGGATCTCCACGGAAGGCCAGCTGGAGTGTGCCTACCACGGCTGGCGGTTTGAGGGGGGCGGCCGGTGCACGGCGATGCCGCAGGGGGGCAACCCCGCCAGCCCCCGGGCCTGCGCAAGCGCCTACCAGTGCCAAGTGAAGCAAGGTGCGTTGGCGGTTGGTTGGTGGGGACTTTGGACCTGGTGGCTTAATGTCCTAGACAGCAGCGCTGCGTGATGAAGAAGTGCTTGCGGCTTTACTGCATTTACTTGCGATACGGTTGCTGAGCAAAGTGGAGTTGCAGCTTGCCGTGCATTGCAAGTCCACCTGCACGGTCGCTGTCTGCGCAGCTGGAAGTATACAAGGCAAGGGAGCCTACACAATTTCTGCCCTGCTTGAAAGGCTGCATCCTGCTGGCATTTGCAGGCCTTGTGTGGGTAAAGCCGCAGCCAAGTTCTGTCTCTCAAGGCCCTGATGCCGCACTGGCCAGCGATATCCCCACCCTCCCAGAGCTTGACGACGGAGAGTGGCTGGGCTTTGGCGACATGTGGCGAGGTGGGTGTGCCTCACCTGTGTCTCTTGTGCATGCTGCGCTATGCTGTTTAGAAGGGTGTGTCCTGTTCTGTGCTAAGGCTTGTACCTGTTCCAGGCCCCCCCTTTTCCATCGGGCGACAGTTGCAGCAGCTGCCAGGGCCACAGCAGGCAGCCTGTGGATGTAAACGGCTGGCTGCGCTGACCCGTTGCGCTGCTGGCTGCCTGCAGACCTGCCGTACGACTACTCTACCCTTCTAGAGAATGTGCTGGATGCCGGTGAGTGGGCGCTTCCGTTAGCGGACCTGCTAGCAGGGCGGGTGGCCGCGGGGCTATCTGATGTGCTTCTGCCAGGCTTGGCCTAGAATGGCTCGTAGGGGCTGTTGGTTGGGGCTGGAAGTGCTGGGCAGCCTACTCCCGCATGGAAGCCCTTCCTTCGGGGATTCCACCATAGATTAGTGTCAGTCCCTTGATGTTTGTAGCTTCTGCAAGTTGCTGCAGCCTTGGTGGGAGCTGGTGGGCTACAATACAAAACAACCGTGGTGTGGTTCTTGTGTGTGTGTGTGTGTTGCAGGCCATGTGCCCTTCACGCACCACGGCACCGTGAGCAAGCGGCAGAGCAGCGGGTTGTACCAGGACATGCGCATCACAGAGAGGGGGCCCTGGGGATTCAAGGGCGTGTGGCCCACAGGTAAGCCTGTCGTCCCTTGCGGCAGCAGCAGCAGCGAGAGCGGGATTTGACTTCTTGGATGGCCAACCTGCTGCGGTTGCGCAAAGTCCAGGCATCAAGTTGTTGGCTGTGATAATGCTTGGAGAAGGGTGAGGGCCTGTAGGTCTGCCCAGGGACAGCTGACCATCCCTCAACTGGGCTCCTGCTAGTGTGGTCTGCTGTTCGTACCTCTGCGCCTGAATGCGTGGTTGCGCGGCTGCCAGGGGTGATCAGATGCTGACAGTGAGTTGCAGCGTCGGCCTTTGCTAGCTCCATGCGCTGGGCACAGTCTCCAGGGGCCAGCACCAGCCAGCTTCCTAAAGCTCCACTGTGCCTCATACAGCCTTACAACTCAATATTTACATCCAGGAAAACTCTTAAGACCACCACCTCGAATTAAAACAACTGAATGTTCATGAAGAATGTGCCCTTGGGGTGATGCAGGTCCTCGCCGGGGAGGCCTGGGGTCCCAGTCGACTCACTTCCGTGCTCCCTCTCTCATGAGACATACCATCGATGCCCTGGATAACAGAGGCTTTGCAAACATTACAGGTGGGCCTGGAGTGTGGTTGTACGATGTGGCCCGCCTGGGGGGTTGTGGGAGGCTTTGTCGATGGGTGGCTTGCCCTGTCAGCAGCTGTTTACGGTCAGCAGCCATGGTCCCGGTCGAAGGCGTTGCAAATTGCCAACTTGTGTGCTCAGTGGAGCTGGGCGGTAGGTATAGGTTAAAGGTTGCTGCGGACGAGCTGTACACGCATAGCGCTTGTGGTATGGTCTTGTTGACAGGGTGCAGCGCAGGGCGTCGGGCTTCGGGACGCCTGGGGCCAGTTGAGCATGTGAGCAACGCCTTGTGCTGTGCAGCTGTCTACGCTGTGCCAACTACCCCGGGGCGCTGCCGGGCCTTTGTGCGCCAGCCCTTCCGTTTCCGCAACCGCTTGCTGCCGCAGCTGCTTGACAAGCTGCCGCAGTTCCTGGGTGAGTGGCACAGACATTCGCTTAGCAGACAGGTGGTTCGCTGTTGTGAGCTGCGGGATGGGAATAACGCCCCTTTCCACTCCATTGCCGCATGCAGCCAAGAAAGTGCATGCGCACGGTGTGAGCTCCCCAAGGCTCACCTCCGCCACATGCCCTGCTGCGAGCTGTACCTGCCCAGCCTCTCCCCCGCCGCAGCTCTCATTGCAGAGACCGAGGATTCTGGCTATTCTTGAGTGCACTAGCTAATTTGGCAGCCCTTATTCGTGCTAGAGATGCTGCTGTGGGAACCGTGCTGCAGGCCTCCCGACCAACCTGCATTTGCTGCAGGGTGACATAGTCTTCTGTCGTGCTGGATTTGTATGCCTGGCTATCTATCGGCAGGCCACCTGGGCAACCTGGACGTGTTGGAAGATAATGTGGTGGTCCCACCTGCCATGCTTGAATCAACACAACGTTGTCGTGTTTCCGCCCTATGCGATCGCCTTCTCTGCAGGCCACCTGGGCAACCTGGACGTGCTGGATGACGATGTGGTGTTCCTGCACCTCCAGGAACAGGAGTTGGTCAAGAGGGGCATGGGGGAGCGACCCGCAGGGCAGGTCTGTGCAACGCTATTCTCGGCATACTGTGTTCGGCATGCTGTGGGAGCGCTGGTGCGCTGGACATGTTGCTGAGCCTCAGCGCACCGGGGCATGCTGGTTGTGTGCCCCTGGTGCCCAGTAGGGATAGGAGCTAAGGGCAGCAGTGCCCGGTGTTGTGGTGGTGGGTGGGAAGGGTGCACAGTGCCCTTCAGCTCGGCCATGTTGCATCTCTCCTGGAGTGTTGGTGTCATGCCCCGACTGGCTTGTGCGCTTGACTGGCTAGGGCCCGGTGTGCGCCGCTACGATGCAGCTGCATGATGGGGGCATCTCCTCTATCAGCTGTTAGCAGGCGCGACACTCTGCCAAGGGAGCCTTGTTTGTTATAAGTTGTTGTCAATGCCGGCAGCCCTGTGCCCTTGCGCTGCAGGTATATTACATGCCCGGGGCATCCGATGCATACGTGTCAGGCTTCAGGAACTGGCTGCAGCGCGTCGGCGGCGGCGGCCCCTTTGGCCCCCAGAACAAGGAGTGGCTGCAGGTGAGGGCGGGAGGGCGTTCCGAGTGAGTGGCTTTGTTGGTTGCCCTGGCGGGGGACGTGGGTGCTGCTGTTGCAGTCCCCTGTGCGATGAAGCAGGCAGGTGTTTTGTATTTTGGCTAGGTGGGTATTTGTTCCCAGTTGCACTCCCAGCCGTCTCCAGACTGCGCAATGGTTTTCGCTTAAGTGAGGTATTCTGTGCTGAGCTCTTTCTAAATCCCCAGCACCTGCTTCCATGCTGTGCTGTGCAGGCGGCGGGCTCTCGCCTGCCCGTCAAAGACCTGCTTGACCACTACCACAGCCACACCGAGCAGTGCGAGACGTGCCGCACCGCGCTGGGGAGGCTGCGGGTGCTTCGCGCGCTGGCGGCGGTGGGCGCGGCGGTCAGCGGCCTAGCAGCCATCGCGTGCCTGGGGCTGTGGCTGGCTGTCACGCGGCTGCCAGCCTTCCAGAGCATGGTCCCATCGGCGGGTGAGCAGCTTGTGATGTCGTGCGGTGGTGTGCTTTGGTGCCCCAGGATTTCATGGCTATGACCCAAGGCTTGGCAGGTGTATAGCTTCCCGCCCACCATTACTACTGGACTGCCGCCGCTTTGAACACCGCTGTTAAGGCTTGCAGCGGGGCTTGCCAGCAGGATTTGTTGGGTGGCTAAACATAGTTTCTCGCCTTCCCACAGATGTACAGAAGTTGGAGTTATACTCCCCACCTCGCCCTGGCTGCAGGCGTGCCGCTGCTGCTGCATGGCGCCTGGGTCAGCGCGGTCATCGCCGCCGGAGTTGGGACCCTGGCCTCCTGGTGCCAGAGGACCATCCCGCGGTTCTACACCGGCAAGCACCCGCCCGCGCGCAACACCGTCCCTGGGGAGTGGGCGCCATAGGCTGGCTCGCTGGTGGCTGGTATCCCAGCGATATCGTCCCCTTGCCTGGTAGGGGGAAAGGAATGTGGTCCCTGGTAGGTGGTGATGCGAAAGCACCAGGCCTGTGTTCAGCAGTTGGGAACTTGCTGTGGAGCAAGTTAGGAGTGCTCGTCGGCAATGTAAGGTATTGGGTGGTCCTTTTCCTTGCTGGGCTGAGACTGCAATGGCCCCAATGGGGTGCACATATATACAACATTTCATTGCAAGCTGCTGCAAGGGTTCTCCGCCTGGCATCGAATAGTTGGCTGCCAGTACGCGCCGCACATCATCAACATTTCTTGCTAGGCCTTTCACATGACATGAATACGTCTCGTTTACCATGATATTGTTGCCAGAAATCGTTCTTGTTTTGTCATCATGTTGTTATGGCATGCAAGGGGATTGGGAGGGTTGTGAGGTTACAGAGCGCCGCTCACTCTGTTGAGAGGGTAGTTGGCAGGTGTTTTGACGGGTGTATCCAAGCTGCTTCTGCTCCTGGCATAATGGAGTGAAGCCTGTGAGGTACTGGTTGTAGGTTTTTTATGTTGAGCTGATAAGGTCTCGTAACTCTCCTGGGTGTCACACTGCCTGCAACTGTCTACAATAGCTTCATCTGAGCGCTGGCTTGATATGAATCTTGTGCTAAATTTGACTTTCTCATCAGGGTTACAGTTTGTGCAGGCCTCACAATCAATAAGGCTCAACAGTAGTTAAGGCCCCTGCCTACTGCTGGCTGCCCTGGTGGTAACTTCCTGCATCAAGTAAAGAGCTCCACTTGATATCAACCTCCATTCGTCAATGCGTTTCCTGTTTGAAACAGTTCTAAGCCATAAACCCATAAACCCTAAATTTAGCTGCACCGGCTGTTCCAGTGGCTTAACCTGCTTTTGGGGGGACCTACTGCTCAAAACTCATGCAAGACCTAGACCTGCCCAAACCTGCCGCTGGTATGCCTAGCAGTACGCTGGGTGTACAGCCTCTGCAAGACCTAGAGCAAAACTGCATGCTCCCCAGTCACTCCGGTTGGCCCCAAATCTCCTGTATTTGCACTGCCTGCCACCATGAACGTAAACCCTCTGTTTGGTCCAAACCCAAGGTTGACACCCTCGGGGGCTTGCTTGCACCACTGCAGATCAAGTGCACCACTACTCGAGCCCTGCCAAACCTCTTGTCTCCGGCAGCATGCCATACTACTCCTTTGGCTTCTTCCTAGCCTGCTCCTCCCCACGAGACCCAAGCATCACGGAGGTGCTCTTCACAAGCACGTTCACAGGGGAGCCCTCCTGTAGTCCCAGAGTCTTGACCGACTGGGTGGTGATGACGGACACGAGCTCGTGGGGTTGAGCCCCCAAGGTGACCATCACCTGCAAACACACCGCATGTCCGCTGATCATACGAACAACGGGCATCTGATACGGCAGCTCAGTCATGTCAGCTTAGCTGAGCAGACTTGCCTCTGACATGACTTGGTCGCTCGTGATGCTCTTCACCACGCCTGGTACCTGGTTCCTGGCGCTGATTTCAGCCATGATGAAAGTTCGTTTAATAAGTTTTATTGCGAGTAACAACTACGGTCCAGTTTCATGTAAACACAGATGTGGGTGACTTGGCGTGACTTGGCGTTCAGGGCGCGCGCAGTCTTCCATGTCCAATGTGGTATTCTCCACTGGCTCCTGCCAACCCTTGGGCCTACTAGCATTGATACTCCATTCTGACGTATATTTTGGCGGACTGCCTTCAGTTTCTGCAGTAACAGCGGCAGGTAGTGCAACCTGGGCTGGCTAAGCTGGGTTTAATGCTGATGGTGCAGCGGCGTGCAAGGTAGGCTGTATTGACTAATATAGTATCCTATCAAAGTTTGCTTGACGGACGTCGGTGTAAGACAAGCCAGCTACCTCTGCTTATGCTGCCCTTACTCCACTCGTTACAACTATACTCCAGCACCGTCAGCCAGTGAACCCCAGTGCTATTCCTAGGTGAACCGCGGTGCTGACAGCTTGCAGTGGTGGAGCATGTCTGCTTCGGCGCGCTGCAGGTGTACCCATGACATGGTCCGGCCCAGATGTCGTGAACTCGTGACATCTGCAGGCTGCTAAGTTGGCCTGGCCTCTGCGGCGGCTTCTTGAGGAGCCAGCACTGCCGCTCCCCCACGGCCTGAACAACTGCATCTGTGGACGTATTATAGCGTGGAAGAAGAGGCATTTGCACTGGTCCAAGTCTGCTACCCACATTCACTTGTCGCCAAGATATGCAGTGCAGTGACAGTAAAGGCGGCACCATCTTGCAAGACGGTGCGCACCAATTGGTACGCACCTTGCAGTTAGCATGCTCAGGCGTTTTGCTTCAGGCCACCACATTGCCATCCAACACTCGTTTGGACCGAACGCTGGTCAGTCCCGCAATGCGCTCTGTGTGTATAGCCACTGCCACCACACTGCCAATCAGTGAAGGCGCCCCACTGGCAGCCATGGGCCGCGCCCCTTGGACATGACTGGGGGCCACTCCCACCTACGCCTGCCTTTTCTGAAGGCCTCAGGCTTGCCATTGCCGCCCTGGCCAGATCAAGACCTGCAGGCACCAGTTGCAGGCATAAGGGGCGCGTGGTGAGGGGTATTGCACGGCTCAGATGCATGGCAAGCAGGCTTGCCCCACCTTCCATTCTGAAGCCCTCCCTGCAGCCTTAACCTTTACCACTCCGCTCCACGGGCTCTAGGGCTTGCCTCAGCCGTGGGCCTAGCCCGTGCTGCTCTTCACTGACAGCGAATGGCCTGGAGCTCTTGCCCTGGGGCAGCCAGCAGGGAATGGTGACTTCCCTGTCAGCAGCTCGCCTAAGCAGGCATGGCGTATCTTACCTCCCTCCCCAGCCTGCCTGCCACCTTGCTTAAGGTTGCTTTGAGCCTGCCCGCCATGCTTTCAAGGGCGCTGATCGCCCAGCGCGCTGAGGCTGGACCCCTTCCATTCAGATCAGGCGGCAGCTCCACCGGCTTGCAGGTTGCCCTCTCTGCAAGCAGCGAGTTGAGCGCAGCTGAGGAGTCTGTTGCTCCGTTATGAAGCATTCGAGACAGCCCAGTGCAGATGCTGCCTGGCTGCCATTGCTGAGGAGCATGTCCTGCTCATGCTTGGTACTCTGGCTGGATGAGTCACGATGACGAAATTAAGACGGACCTGCCTCCTCCCATGTGTTGGTAGCAGATATGCCGAGCAGCTTGAGCTGCTGGGAGCCGTGGACGGCTGACTCCAAGAAGATGATTGGGAGGGCTGGTGCCAAGGACTGCATGTCTTGGATATAGAACTCGGCATCATGCACATACCGCCTCACATTAGGCACCTGGCCCGTGACGGTCAACCTGCATGGCTACAGCAAGGAAAGGGGCCCGAAGCTCCCTTGGTAAGCCAGAACTGCCATTGGAGCCATGTGTAGGTTCTTATGACCCTTTCAGAGGCTTGCATTCACTGCTTTGCTGCTTGAGCAAATGACTGTGACTGCCGTGTGCATAAGGAAGCAGCCAAATCCCTCCGGGTGTGCGCATGCAGCAACCCAACTGACCTGTCTGCACCACAGGCATGGGCCTGTGTCAGGGGTTATCGATGGGGTGACTGGGCTGACTCACTTTGACCAGCGTGGGTGTAGGTGGTGCGCCCCTAGGAAAGAGCTCCAGGGCGTGGATATCAGCGTTCATGAAGCCTTTCTCCACATAGCCGCCCGGGAACACTATGTTGCCTTCGCCATCCAGGAACACCGCTTCACCGCCCTCGGGCCCCTGCGCAGGCCAAGCCTGGTTCTGCAAGCTTTCCTCTGATCGTCGGGCTGGAGATAGCTGGAGTGCAGCTTGCCATCAGATTGACATCTTGGCTGGAGCAGCCATTGAACTGAAACCCACCTGCAGTTTCTGTAGCCCAATGCTAGTGGCCCAATCGCTAGGGGCGAGGAGGATGGACTGCGTGACCCGCCTGCTCGCAAAGGTGCTGTGCCAGCCTTTGAACCAGGCAAAAGGTACACCGCCATGCTTTATTTTGTAGAGCTCAGGGAGATCCTTGACCTGCACTTACACACGCCGCCTGGCTTTTGGTGCGCGGAGCAGCACAGAGTAACTATACAAAAGACAGCAAGGTGTAGTAGTCCAGCCTTGTCGCCGAATGGCTGCATGTCTAGGTCCCTGTGCCTGCATGTACTGCACTATGTGTTGGGACGGCGTCACTGACCACCTTACAAAAGCTGTCACTTGGACCACCTTACCCGGTAAGTGATCCCAATCACCCCATAGAAGCCAAGTGATGCGGGGCAGTGAGTTGCAGGCTTCAAGCCGCGCCTGCCAAGCACCTCTTGCTGCTCCATCGTCCAGTCGCACACCAGCTTATCAATGTGCCAGCCTGTGCTGACCAGGTATTGAGCCTGCCAACCAAACAGTTGCTTGTGGACCCTAACCCTATGTTTGTCATAATGCCAGCGCGAAGAATACTATGCGCTGTGGCATACAGTGAAGCAGACGTGTATCCCCCTTGGCGGTCAGGCACAACATTGCAGAGCAAGCAGCACGGCCCGCAGGCTACCTCATATCCGCTGGCGGCAATGGTCACATACCTCCGGGGGCATAATGCCCATCTTCTCCACGGCCGCCACCATGAAAGCCTCGTCAGGCAAGCTGGGCAGGATTACTGCCTTGCCCGTGGCCTGGTACTGTACCAAAACGATGGCCCCATGCCTCGAGAAGTTGTGTGTTGCCTGCAGGGCCATGAAGGCCTCATCCGAGAGGCCTAATGTATAGCCGACCTGAATATCGTAAGGGTCTTGGAAACACTGCTGTCTGCTGGGTCTTCCAACATCCAGCTCCCCTGCTGCGTCTGACGGCCGAGGTGCCTCGGGGGCACCAACTACGAGGTTGCGGCGCAAAGCTGTGATATGGCTCCCCATAGTGAAGCTTAGCTCGTCCGTTTCCCTAACTAGTGGGATCAATGTCGACCACAGTAGCCTATACCAGGGAAACGGCTTACAACTCTTACTGGTGGGACAAGCAGCATCATGAACTAAATGTAACGAGCCGTAGGGATTGACTGCTGTTCCCAAGCTGCGCCTCTGCCGGTTGTCGTCATGTCCAAGGGTATTAGATTCCCAGGAGACCCGATCCAAAATGAAGGTCAGCTTGTGCTAAATGCATTATTGAAGACCATGTAAGAGTGAATATCACTCGCAGGCTGTGCACATTCATCAGGAGAGGTGTGGGGAAGGAAGTTTGACTGAGGCGGGAGCTGTGAGGTACGGTCCGTAGTGCCGCGACGCCACCATATTGGATCGGTTAGGGCAGTTCTCTCCCTCTTCCCGGCCCCCTCGTCACCTTTTCCGGGGTTTCCCTTTGGCCAGCTGCTTAAGATGGCTGAGGCCCTGTAAGCACCTGCACGTTCGATGCTGGATTTGATGGTGGTATCATTTTCCCTTTGGTGTACAGCCCATCAGCCTGTGCTACCACACAAGTTTGCTACATGACTGACATCAGCACATCTGTCATGCAGGTCCCTGCGCGGCGAGCTGACCGGCCACAAGGGGTAAGCAGGGCTAAAGCCTTGCATGGTAGGACAAGCTTGGATGTTGATTCTGTTTCATCAGCCGTACTGCAGTCAACCTCACCGGTAATGGGCTGTGTCTATGGGTGTGCCTCTGACGGTGGTGCTTGCTCGCGTGTTTGCAGCTGGGTGACTTCCATCGCCCCTCCTCTGGACCCCAGCTCTGATGTGCTGCTGTCGTCTTCTCGGTGAGGCTGCAATATGTGTGCCGTTTCAGCAAACCTTGCAGCACTTGGCAGCAGTCCTTGAGCTTGAAAGTTGCTGGCACGCGACGGAAGCAAGCTGGACGGAGTTTTTTGGCTGTGCCTGGCAAGTGGCAGCTGCGAGTGCCATGCTGAAGTTGACAGTGACGCGGGAGCCAGGGCCTACATGGTGCCTCTGCTGGCCGCCCTGGCCTCACTGCTGTCGTCTCCCCTGCCCGTCCCACCCCGCCTGTCCGTCCCCCACCCGTGCTGTGCCGCAGCGACAAGACCGTCATCGTGTGGTCGCTCACCCGCGAGGAGGGCAACTACGGCTACGCCCGCAAGGCTCTGCGCGGCCACAGCCACTATGTCCAGGACGTGGTCATCTCCTCAGACGGCCAGTTCTGCCTGTCCGGCTCCTGGGACGGCACCCTGCGCCTGTGGGACATCAACTCTGGGTCCACTACCCGCCGCTTCATCGGCCACACCAAGGACGTGCTGTCCGTGGCCTTCTCCGTGGACAACCGCCAGGTGGGTGCAGCTTGTCATCAGAGGCCGGGGAGACTGGGGTGAGGCGGGAGGACGCCGCCGGCGTGGGCTGGGTTCAAAAGCATTGTTGACGTTGCCCGGGACGTGTCTGAAGGTGCTGCTCATGTCGCTGGAGGGGCTGGCCGGAAGCAGCCTGGCGGGCAGTAGGCTTGTTGACCCAAGGGGGCTGCGTGCCGTCTGTGGGTGCTGCTGGAGCGACCCACCTGCACAGCAGGGCTTCCAGTCGGGGCTATTAGCTTCAGAGGCAAGCCAATCTTAAATGGGCTGGCGGCGTGAGTGCAGCAGGCCAGCTAGATTACGAGCCTTTATATGCTCTTAAGCACTCCCCTAGATGCCTACTGTTGCGCCTTTGCCTCCTTTGCATGCAGATTGTGTCCGGCTCTCGCGACAAGACCATCAAGCTGTGGAACACCCTGGGCGAGTGCAAGTACACCATCGGCGAGCCCGACGGCCACACCGAGTGGGTCTCGTGCGTGCGCTTCTCCCCCGTCACCACCAACCCCATCATCGTCTCCGCGGGCTGGGACAAGATGGTCAAGGTGAGGCAGGGGCGCTGCGCTGCGCTGCCTTGCTCTGCCGTGTTGCCCATTGTGCGGTGGACTCTGGCGGCGCCTGGCTCCATTGCGGTGTTGCAGCCCTGGCATGAGGGTGTGTTCGCCCAGCGTGCGCTGTGCGGCGCTACGCTCTGCCTGGGCTAAGATTGCCTTGCCTTCCTGCGCGCATTTGCCCAACCCCGCGCCTGGGCAGGCCCATGCTTGCTTCCCCGATGGGAGCGCCGACATGGTGGAATCTAGAATAAAGGACTGCGCCCCTCCCCTCCCCGCTCACAGGTGTGGAACCTGACCAACTGCAAGCTGCGCAACAACCTGGCGGGCCACCAGGGCTACGTCAACACCGTGACCGTCTCCCCCGACGGCTCGCTCTGCGCCTCTGGCGGCAAGGACGGCGTGGCCATGCTGTGGGACCTGGCTGAGGGCAAGCGCCTGTACAGCCTGGACGCCGGCGACATCATCCACTCGCTGGTGTTCTCGCCCAACCGCTACTGGCTGTGCGCGGCCACCCAGAGCTGCATCAAGATCTGGGACCTTGAGTGAGTCGTCGGCTGGGGAGCGGGTTAGGCGGCGTGATATGGAGAGTGGAAGGGCTGCCGCTGCTGGGTAGAGGACGGGCCGTCCTGTGCAAGCATGTGAAATGATGGCTGCACGATGGGGGAGAATGGGAGCGGAGATGGGGGTCCAACTGCCTGTTCCCTGCAAGCGCGCCGCCACCTTGTGCACCACAAGCCGAGCCACTCTGCAGCACACTATTCCCTATTCCCCTTGCCGCCCTGTGGCCTCCCCTCTGCAGCATTCTAGGCAGCATGTTCAGCAGACCGCCGGCCCGCAGCTGCCCTACCCCCCACCCTATGTCTCTGTGTGTGCCCCCGCAGGTCCAAGTCCATTGTGGACGAGCTCCGCCCCGAGTTCCCCGAGCGCAGCAAGAAGGCCCAGGTGCCCTACTGCGTCTGCCTGGCCTGGTCTGCCGACGGCAACACCCTCTACTCTGGCTACACCGACGGCACCATCCGCGTGTGGCAGGTGTGCATTTCAGAGAAGGGCTGGGTGCTGGGTTTTTTTTTTTTTTTTTTAGGGGGGGGGGGGGGGGGGGTCCCGTGCAAGAGGGCCGCAGTCTTAGCAAGTTGCGATGGTGCAACTAAGCACGGCAGCAAGGTCCAGCCAGCAGGGCCAAAGCCTGTGACGTTGACTTCAGTGTTAGAGGTCAGTAGCATGGTACAAATCATGATCAGCAGAGTGACTGGAATTCCCAGCTATTGGCCCGTCGTCTAACCTGTTGCTTGCTTGTCTCCAGGTTGGCCGCATCGCCTAGATGCCCAGTGGCAGTGGCGGCGTGACACCGACTCATCTCAGAAGACACACACAGAGCGAATCCACACCTTTGCTGGCCGGCTGTGGGCAGCAGCAGCTGGCGTTGTAGCAGCAGGATCGGGAGACTGGCAGCAGCGCTGGGGGTTGGGGCAGCGCGGGGCTGCGTGCTGTAACCAACTGCGTCAAGTCTGGGGCGCGGCAGCGCTGCTGCTGGGCGGGCAGGTCACCTCTACCTACCTGGCTGGCGTTTTGCCGCCCTGCGTGCCTCTGCAGTGGCACATTTGACCGCTACAAGTGTTGCAGCGCTTACACCCTTAGTTTGGTGGTTCACGCCGGGCCCCTGGGGCTTGCTGTAACACGGCTAGCGAAAAAGGAAAGCGCCAAAACATAGGTGACACCCCAAGTTTCTACACATTTGTGAGGAGAATTCGCCTTGCAGCTTGAGGGTATGCTCCGCAGTGCGGGCAGGGCTGCTATGCTGGCGTTCCTGCTGTATGACACCCCCGCGCATACTCGTCGCCTGCTAGACTGCCAGTCACAGTGTCACCAGCAATCCCGTCAGTGTCAGATCACCCTTGCCTCTCCTTTGTTTGCAATACATGCCACCATCACAAGTGAAATTTCTGTCGGAACTCTTGCTGTTCAGTGCATTCGATCTTAAACCTCTGGGCATTTTTGGGGAGCCGGCGGGAAAATAGGCCGCCTAAATGAGTAATTAAAACATCGTGGGGATGCTGGACAGGGTTTGCTTGTGGATGCTGGCACTCTATACTAGTAGCAGCCCAGGCTCTCTGCCACCGAGCGCCAACTGGGCAGTTGCAAGCCAGCCCTTGTTTCCCGGCACTCCATACTGTGTCTTGTATTTTAGTAAGATTACTTCTGCTAAGCGGGAGAATCACACTATGGTGTCCAGAGTGCCGCTTGGTTCGAAGGCCAGCACCCTTGCAGCGGCCTCCCTTGCTACCCAGCCTTTAGTTCCCAAGGCCAGCTGCAGCGCGTTACAATTCGAGCTTGATGATGGCGCGCTGACAGGGAATGAAGGCGCGGAGGCTGACCTCATGAAGCCCATTGTGGTGGATGAGGAAGCCCTGCAGCACGCTCACCAGCGACCAACTGGCGCGGGGGCTAGCAGCAGCAGCAGGAATACGTACGCAGACGAGTACCTAGAGACAGCCAAACTGCTGTTTGCCGGCGGCGTGGCAGGGGCCGTGTCAAAAAGTTGTACAGCCCCTCTGGCGCGGCTCACAATTTTGTTCCAGGCAAGTTCTGGCTTGGGGTCAGCGGGGAGGCCATGCTGACGAGTGAATTTTCAGGGGTATTGTTTCGCCCCAAGGGCACAACAGTCCTTGGCTGGCAACAGTCCAGTGAATGGGCAGTTGCGACCCCCCTAACACCAGGTCGCGTTGGCGTGCTGGTGCAAGGGCAGGTTGTGAATTCCATGTCTTGCAGGTGCAAGGGCTACAAGCGGCCACGTGTGGAGGCATTGGATTCTCGACCAGGCTTGGCACCCTGGCAGCGTTACAGCACATCATAAGGTGTGGTCAACCAACAAGCAGCTTGGTGTTAGGACACATATGCCCAGCAATGTTTTGAAGCACCAGGTGCTAGGAGGCCTCTGAAGGGCTTCGCCTTCCGCAGTAGGATTGACTTTTCAGCAAACAGGGCTTGTGTGGGCTTGCAGGCGAGAAGGGGTGCGGGCGTTATGGAAGGGCAATGGTGTTACCATCATTCACCGGTTGCCGTACTCCTCCGTTAACTTCTATACTTACGAGCAGGTGAGCGTGATATTTGCTTGATAAGTGCGCGCTGTGGCACCTGCTCTCTAAGTGTGTTCCATAATCGCTGAAACATGGGCCAGCTGCAGGTTTAGCATTACCCCAAGGGTTTGGGTGCGTGTTCCTCACAAGCTAAGAGTGCCCAATGTGTTTGACAGGTGGTGGGAAGCTTGTGTACTTTAATGTGTCAACCTAGTCGTAGACCTCACCTTTGATCTTCTTCACCTGGTGCCTTGATGACCAGGAGCTAGCAGGGGGAATAAGTCACTTCTGGGCTGGTGCAGGTGAACGAGCTTTGGAAGAAGCACATGCCGGAGAGTTCGCCCCTGGGCCCAGCAGAGCCTGTGGTGCGGCGGTTGGTGGCGGGCGGCGTAGCGGGCCTCACAGCATGCACAGTGGTAGGTGGCATGGCGGTGGAGGTGTGCATGCATTGGAGTGGCTTGGGTCACAGGCTGGCAACTGCCGTTACTGCTGTGCATTAGGCTAGTGTGTAACCTCTGAGTTGATGCTGTCGGATATGGCAGGCATGGGTTTGCCGGCCCCTGTGTGACCTGTGGGCGACATGCAGCAGTGGCAGCACCTGGCATGACGATGTCAGGGTGGAGAGGGCAGGAGGCGTGCTGGATCAGTCAGTCCATGTAGCGGGTGGCAGAAACATACAAATTGGCCAGGGTCGGCTTACAACATCACGATGTAACCTGTAGGCATACCCGCTGGACTTGGTACGGACGCTGCTGGCAGCCCAGACCGGCCCGCAGTACCATCGCGGCATTGGGCAGATAATAAGCACCATCGTGCAGACAGAGGGGGTTCGTGGGTTGTACCGCGGGCTGGGAGCCACGCTCATGCAGGTGTGTGCTGCACTGGTGACTTTGCAAGGTTGAACTGGCAAGGTGGCAAGTGAAGGCGCCCACGCCGCATTGCTCAGTCATGGGTGATCCTGTTGGAGGGGTGTGCTGGCACCCTGCCAACCTGCTTGAGGCACACCGGACTGCCCATGAAAGAGTTTTGGGGAGGAGAAGCTGACAGGCGTTGATGCTGTGGGTGCTGCAGGTGGGGCCTAGCCTTGCGGTGAATTATGCCGCGTACGAGACAATACGGTCCCACTGGCTCTCAGAGACAGACAGGACAACCCCCACGGTGAGCGTGGTGGCATTTGTGTTCTGTTAAGAGGGCTTATCAATATGCTTTCAGGCCATCGCAGCAGCAGGAAGCGTATCCGTGGCAAGCATCCATTTTACTGGGCGCAGCGGAGCAGTCTTCCTCAAGGTTGCCCATGCCGCAAACCTGCCTCCTAGAGTGGCCTCTGCCGATAGCGGAAAAGGCGTGGGCTGCGCTGCCCGTTTGATGTACCCGACTGCTCAACATTGCCCTGACGGTTGGTGCTTGCTGGTGGTTGGGCAGGTGGGCATGAGCCTGGCGTGTGGCAGCCTGGCGGGCCTGGTTTCCTCCACCGCCACCTTTCCGCTGGACCTGGTGCGGCGCCGCATGCAGCTGCAGGTGAGAAAGGAAGGAGGGTGATGTGGTTGCGGTGAGCCATTTTTTGTTTGCATGTATCTGTCTCGAGCACTGCATAGGTTTGGCATTGTGGGAAAGGCATATCCGAGAAGGGGAGGCAAGTAGGCCTTGGATCGTGGGAAAGTTGCGAGGGGTAGAAGCTGTAGGAAAGGATTCCATGCTTGGTGGCAATCTTTGGTCCGTATGGCTGACTGGTACAAGCTCCTGTGAGATCGGGTGTCCCAAACTTGCAACCCCAGTATGGTTGGTGTGGTCATGAGGCAGGAGGTGCAATTACCCTGCCTCCTTGTGACACGAGGGGACCACAAGTGACTGCCGGCCGACATGGAGGTGAATTGCTATGTCAATGGATGATGGGGCAGCGTTGAAGGGTCCTCCTTTAGTTATGTGCAGGGCCAGGGCGGGACACGAGTGGTGTACCGCAGCTTTGGCAGCGCGCTGCGGTCTATAGCGGCGAAGGAAGGCGTGCGGGGCCTATATGCTGGCATCCTACCGGAGTACTACAAAGTCATCCCAGGCGTGGCGGTGGCGTTCATGACATATGAACTGCTGAAGAAGTCGCTTAATGTGCATACCAACGCCACTGGCCGGTGATGCAGCATATGGCAGCTAGCGCTAGGGCTGAACGCCTTGGTGCCACGGGACGGGGCTGGCACAGCTGCACAGGCGAGCCTGGTGTCTTGTGCTGCCCTGTGCATGTACCATGAGGTAGTTGTTTTGTTGTAGGTTCTTGCCACGGCCACATAGTTGATGGATGCGTGAAGTTGCCTGCCCACGAACGAATTCTAGAGCTACACTGCTCTGTGTACAGTGCCCAGGTCGCATGAATGATAATGCAGTGCTGCGCCATGCGGCCCTGGGAAATTTGTTGCGTCATTTGTTGCGGTAATTGCCCGCTTGTGGTTGGTATTCTTCAGGCGAGGTTCTTCCCCGCCCTGGGCTATGTTATGACTTGTGTGTCGCTGCTGCCTCACACCATTTTTGCGTTGACGTAGTGAGCGTCCTTTTGTGCCTGTGGTTTGGGTTGGCGTGCAGTGCCTGGCAGTGTGCATGGGCCGGGCACACGCCGGTTTTGGGGGTAGTGCTGTGGCCTTGTGAGGGTGGCTGGCCAGAGCTGTCGCAAGTGCCATTGAGGTTAGAGGCAGATAACGCGATCCTGTGTTGTATGTTGTGCTTACATATCATGGCACAGGCATGTGCCGTGTAGGTTGCACCAATTCAAAGCTTGTCTTATGGGGTACGTGCCACAGCGTCTAAAAAGAGATTTGTCAAGAGGTAACAGTGGACAGCGTGAGATTGCCCTGCCTGCCCTCTCCTGGGATGAAGAATGTCCAGAGGGACTCATCAGATTGGCACTTTCTGGTTCTAGCATGGCTCTTTGGCAAGCAGTGCTACCGCAATCCTTAAGCTGATGCACACAGGCTTCCTAGCTCAGGCAACACATTCCGGCCCAGCATTTACAAGGTATGATACCCAGGGCAAAGGGCACAGGGGCAACTGTGCGAAGAAATGCAACCAGTCATTAGTGGATTAACTAGCATGATGAACCGACAGGATTGGTAGGGTAGCAAAACATTTATCAGTTGGCCATCCCTTCCCACACTGTAGCGGCCAATGCTGCTATTGAAGCTAGGTCAAACAACACCGGAAGGCGTGCTGTTGTCGGAAAAATGGTTTTGAGGAAGAGAAAAAGACTTGGCCATCACATATCACAGCCTCATGGCCAGTTGCAGGCTTGATTTCTCCACTTCAAGTAATGACACCAACATCACCCAAAGCTCACTAGCGTGCTCACTGCCGATCACACGACTCATCCCAGGGCCGCCATACCCTGCTTGCCGGCTTCACTGAATACCTTGCTTGCACTCCTACCCTGGAACGCCTTTAGTTGTCTTCAGGAACCAGCCCACGCAGCCTAGCAAGAGTGGAAACGGACTGTACATAATTTATTACCTGACCCCTGGAGCCCAGGAAGACTGCTTGTGAGAACTCATGCCTTGGAGTTGTCACTCTCCTTTGAGCCGGGCCCCACTAGTGGCAGCCCCTCCTCTCCGCCCGGCAGTGGAGGGGCTTTGCCTTCCCCCGCCCCTGGCTGGATCAGTGGGACATCCCCCTTGGGCGTCCGCGGGCCCTCCTTCTTGCTAAACGTCTTGTAGTAAAGGGCTCCAAAGACGGCTGCTGTGCCGACCCACTGGCCTGCAGCAGCGTCAGGAGCATGAGCAAGACATATTGTAACTGCGCGCTGCTGCGGGCAGGAACGAATATCAGTCACTACAGCAGGGCACGAAGGGATGCACATGCGTGCTTGCAGCACAACGAGGGCGGCACTGCCATGAGCTCTGCAGGGTGAGTTGAGCGCACAATTTAAGCTGCTAACACACCGCTGATGATAGCAATGCGGTGGTGGATGCCTTTGCAAGCTTGCATCCTGGAAGCCGCATAGTGTACATACATATCTTGTTAAAGGTGGCAGGTATTGCAAGCAGCTGGGAATCAAAGACGGTATGGAAATGACAGTTATGTGTAAAGAGCTCCTATATGGAAAGCCGCTTCCCACCTGGTGCCAGCGGGTGAGCAAAAAGAATGCAGGAGAGCAGGATAGAGATGAATTGGCGCGTGGTCATGACTGTAGCAAAGACCAGGGCGCCATATGTGCGGATGGTGTGGGAAATGAACAGCTGGCCAACTGTGGCAGCTGCAGAGAGTGCCAGGATGGACGATAATGCCTGCAACAGAGGGGTCAGGCGGCACTCATCAGGGCCAAGCACCAGGCACGGTATAGAGGAAGGACAAGCTGACTTGCCCGTTGGGTGGGCATGATGAATCCTTGTGCCTCGCTGACACATCGGGGATCCCGGGATGATGGGGGGGTGTACGGAGGGGATCCCATGGGCGGGGCGGCGGGCGGGAGAGGCGGGGGGGTGCTGAGGATGGAGGGAATGTCTTCTCACATGCAATGATGATTAAATATATGATGAAAGCATGCACCAGCACCGGGCACGGCTCACCCAAGGGGTACAGTAATATGTGCCAGAGCCCATCTCACCAACTGTTTGGCGAATTTCAAGCAGCCCTCCCGTGCACCCTGTGCAAAAGCCGCTAGTCGCTGCAACCTTGCCACCCTGGCAGCCTGCCTGCGTGACTGGCTGAGCTGCTACAGCCAGCCTGGGGCTCACCTGAGGGTGCCGAGACACAAACGAGAGGGCGGGCATCAGCTGCCCGGCGGTGATGAGGCCCAGCAGGGAGAAGGCAGCAGAGAAGGACTGTACATATAAGATCTGATTCCAGATGCTCATCTGGTAGCCCTGCATTTACCCCGGGCACGCAACACAGCGATGCGGTTGCGCCCGGCGGAAGGTCCCACAAGCACTTGCCAGCGGGTGCTGCCAGGAGCCCCAACAGCGGGTAAGGTCATCTTTGATTCGGGGGGCTAGACCTCCCCCCCTCGCCAGCCACGATTCAGGCATCACCCAACAAGCAAACACAATGCGAGTCCCCCGGCAGCAAGTACCAGCCCCATGGGGTAGCAGCGGGGGGCGGCAGTTGAATGAGTGGGCCTGACCTTGAACAGCTTGTCCTGGAAGGTGGAGGTGAAGCCGTCAAAGCCCAGGTAGCCCAGCATGAGCATCACGCCAAAGGTGGATGAGTCAGCAGCCGCCCTCTTTGCCTGCGTGCGTGCAAGAGTGGGTCAAGGCACGGTCAACTGCTTGTTGATGGTGACAGGCAATGCGAACACAGATCAGGGTAGAGGTGTACTGTACGGACAGGGCTGCTATGCTCTGAGGCGTGCCTGAAACACATCTATTGATATGGGCGGCCATGCGCCTTTCCACTCTGTGAACTTCCTGCCGTCAGCCAGACAGTGTGTCTGTAGCAGTCACCAAGCGTTACATGGTGTCACTGGATGTCAGTATATAGCCTTTTGTCTTGTGGATGGCTGGGAGGTGACCCACCTTGACCGAGCCGGTCATGAGAAAGAGCGTGCAGCCCAGCGTGATGACTGCAGCGTTTATGTAATCCCGCGCCCCGTACCGCTTGCGCATGATCAGCGTGCCCCACAGCATCACAGGGATCATCTTGGCGCACTTGCCCAAGGTTTGGAGCGGGAAGGAGACATGCTTGAGCGCCTCATACTGCACAGTGGGGTAGCAAAGGCGTGCTCAGCACAACGAACAGCCTGCCCAGCACCAACTCATTTCATAAAATCACAACACCAGTGGTTGCTTGCTGCCAGTAGTAGCTCCCAGGTATCACTCCTCCTGGTTGAAAGGTTCATGTGGCAATACTCCGGCCTGGGTTTGTTAACAGCTGGACCCACCTGACAAAAGGTGGCCACCACGTTGCTTATAGACACTGCTGCATAGTTGTGGGGCGGCGCCACCGGCCGCAGGTCTTGCTTATACACCTATGAGCAGACGGGTTAAGTGACAATCAGCAACAGCCAGCTAAGGCAGTGCAGCAGACAGCCATACGCTTGCAACGATGCTGTACTTGATGGGGCAGGCTTGTTGGTCCAGCCAGCGATCAGGTTGCAGGACAGGAGGCCAACAACACGCAAGGAGAGTTGCACATGGTTGCAGCTCCTCACCAACAGGAGTGTGAATGCCACACAACAGGTGACTAGGCGGTTACAGAGAACCAAGAATAGCGAGTATGAGAACGTCTCTCCTTCAAAGGGTTCCTGCATGATTCGTTCCTGCAGCAGGTGACAACCACCCAGACAGAGATTAGCCAGCGGCTGTGCTTCTCAGGCGGCCTGCGAAGCCGGCGTCAGAAGGCCCAACCCTTGGAGAGCTACATCATGTCCTCCAGAGCATACGTGCCGGCCCGCAAGGCAGCCAGGCTTGGGACCCAGGCTTGCAGTTCTCTGATCGCGCTGCTTCTCACCTGGAGCACTCCATATAGCACCAGGCACCCAATAACGCCGCCGACACACCAGGCCACGTGAACTTTATCATTCTTCCTGATCCTGGCCATAAAACTGCAGCAGCCAAGCCCCCAAAGGTATGGATCAGTACCGGTGGAGCCAGACAGTAAGGCGCAACCTCCCATGGTTGCAAGGCAGTCATACTTACGTATCGAAGAGGTCTAACAGCCCCATCTCTTGCTGCAAAGGCCCCCGCTGTCACCCTAACTAGCCCTCAATTAGTCTGGCTAGCAAGTAACACACTTGCGCCAGAATACGATTCCCGACTGACAAGCGCTCAATTGCGCAAGTAGCGGCTTCAGCAATGCGTATACACGCGTGTGGGAGTTTCAAAATCGCCATAGGGTTTCCCGCCTTTAACCCTCAACTCATGCCTTGGGCGACCATCCACTGATGCATGCATTCCACAATAACCAGTTCTGTTACTCTTTTTTGCTGTATCCTAGGCCTCCATGACGTGAAGCTCCAACCATGTCCAGCAAGTTGGTAAAGCAGCAGCTGTCTTCCTTGTTGAGTGGCGGCACCGCCAAGCCGTCTGTGAAGAAAAACAAGAACAGAAAGCAGAGAAAGCAGCGCCAGGCGGAGGCCACGGCGGAGAAGCCGGTTCTAGAGTCGAATCTCAAGTACTTCAAGCGCACCAAGGGCCCAAGCAGCCAGACAAAGGAGCTCTTGGAGAAGGTTAGACTCACCTGGTTTGTCACCAAGTCACCTTCTCACCCAAGACTGCTAGAGAAGGCAGCAGTAGCCTACATGCTAGGCACTTTGAGGACAACCCTGGACTTGCGCATGTCCCCTGCAGGTGCTTGCTCAGCGGGGGTTCAAGCAGGCAAAGCAACAGGAGGAGGACGACCTTGCTAACCTGGACCTGGGCGATGACCTGGCCTTCTAGCCTGCCTGCGGGCACTGCTACACTGCGGCCGGTGCGACGCTGGCTGCCGCGTCATGCCGCAACCACCACTGCGGAAGCTAGGCCAGCAGTGACAGCAGCAGCAGCAATGCGCCCGTGTCACGCACCTCAGCTTGAGCAGTCAAGCGCTAGCCAGCGGCGCTCAAGCTCCCGCCGAAGCGAAGCGTGGCGCGACTGGAGGCTTGGGCGGCTCGCTAATCGCAGCATGAGCCGCATCGCAGCCAGCCAAGGTGCGGCTGCTGGTGGCTACGGTGGCTCGAACCCCGCCGCGCAGCCAGCCGGTCCAGGGGGGCAACAGCAGCAGCAGCCGCAGCACCCGACGTTTGCAGAGGTGATGAACAACATCTTCACCGCGCTGGTGGCGGCGTCGCAGGAGCAGGCTGGGGGTCACCCAGGGGCACACTTGTGCGTCCAGGGCCTCACCTTTCAACCACCTGGTGTGTGTGGGGGTGGGTGTGTGCGGGTGGGTGGGGGTGGGTAAGGGTGTTGGTGGGTGTGGGTGTGTCAGGATCAGCACAGCGGGCTAGTAGCCAAGCTGAGGGTGGGGGGATGCCCGGGTGGACGGGTAGTTTGGGAGTAGTGTCTTGCAAGAGAGGGCCGGTGGCGGGCTTCAATATATATATATATATATATATATATATATATATTAGGGG
>BBXU01000205.1:0-57105 GCA_001598975.1 Parachlorella kessleri
CGATGCATAGGTTGGCTTGGGGATGCATCACCCTGGACTTCTTGATGGTTCTAGCCCTCATACAGCCCATATTGTGGCATCATTGCAGGCGCTCCGCAGCCCTTGTTGACTGGCATTCAGCTGGAGGTGGCCCCCAACACCCTGGGCCTCATCTTTGGCCGCAGCGGCGCCGGCAAGACCACCCTGCTGCAGGCGGTTGCCGGCCTCGCCGAGCAGAGCAGCGGCACCATCAGCTTCAGCGGCGCGCTGCCAGGAGCAGCCACACCCCCAGCAGCAGCAGCAGCAGCGGCGGCGGCGGCATCGCCCAGTGGCGCCGCCGGGAGCGCCGCCCGCGGCGGCGGCCGCGGCTCGTGGTTGCTGGGGTGGTTCCGGCGGCTTGTAGGGTGGGGCGGCGAGGCAGCTCAGCCCCTTTTGGGGCTGACCGCGGACCAGCGCATGGCGGCCGCGGGGCTGGTGTTTCAGTTCCCGGAGAGGCACTTCATTGGGCGGACGCTGGGGGAGGAGCTGACGGTGGGGTGGCCCACAGGCCCGCAGGTCAGCCACGCTTAAAGCCAAGCTGGCTGGGCTAGGGCGGGCGAGGGCCCTGCTGCTGCTGCTGCCCGAGGAGCTCCCACATTGTTGAGGGAGGTGCTTGTGGGGGTTGGTTGTGAATGGCGGCAGCAGCCCACTCAACCTGGTGCCGTCCTGGTTGGTTGGGGGGAGAGGAGGGCCCCCTGTCCTGGGTCCCTGACCTGCAGCAGCGCTTGTATGTTTGAGTTACTGCTGCTCAGGTGCACCCTTGCTGCCCTTGCGGGCGGTGCTGCGGGAGTGCTTCGGCGAGGCACGAACCCCTGGCAGCATGGCACCTGGCAGCAGAACCATGGAAAGGTCTATATTGCCATGGGTGCAGGCCATGGCTGAGCGGCAGGCCCTGGCGAGTCGGGCCTACGAGGTGCTGGCGGTGGTGGGGCTGAGCGGGCTGTCCATCGACACGCCCCTCGCCAACCTCAGCGACGGCTACAAGCGGTGAGCGGGGGAGTGTCCTAGGCAGCGGGCACCCTGTTGCATGCCGCGTGCATGCCGCTGCCGGTGGGTCTGTGCTTGCGTGTCTGTGTTTGGAAAGGGGGGGTGGAGGCGGTGGGTTGTTGGGAGGGTGCCTCGCATTCGTGCAGCTGACAGTGAGAGGTGGCGGTTATGCAAGGTCTGCGTAACGGCAAGCGGTCAGGGCACCCTGCGTGCGGTGGTTGCTGCACTACGTTCAACCCTCCCCCGGCACCGCCCGGCCGTCCCCTTTCCCCCTACAACTCCACGATGCCTGTCTGCCCTACCTTTCCACCCCACCCTTTGGGCATTGCCTGCATGCAGGCGGGTGGCCCTGGCGGTGCAGCTGGTGCGCCGCCCCGCGCTGCTGCTCCTGGACGAGCCGCTGGCGGGCCTGGACTGGCGGACCCGCGGCGAGCTCATCTCGCTGCTGGCGGCGCTCAAGCGCGAGTGCACCATGCTGGTGGTGTCGCACGACCTGCGGGAGCTCGCCCCTCTGGTGGGTGGGTGGGTGTGGGGGATGGGGAGAGATGGGGAGCGTGGGAGGGCTTGTTGGGCTGGGGTTGGGGGTGCCTGCAGCGCTGCGGCGTGTGCTGCATGGCCAGGTCAGCAGAGGGAAGTCAGGGAAGCCAGGCTGCTTAAGATTCTTGGGTCAGCACGGAATGGCAGAAGATGGGGGGGGGCACTGCGTTTTCACAGGGTAGGCGGGTCAGCTCACACCTGCGCAGCAGCTACCCGGGTGGGATTGCCACCGCATGTTGGTTGTCCAGGGTGGGGCAGGGTCCAACAAGGGCGGTGAAGGGTGAGCGGGGCAGAAGTAGGGTTGCCCGTTGTGGTTGCTGGCTGGCGGGAGCGGCTGGTGCGAGCAAGGCGTTGGAAGGCTAGTCACTCCATTGTGCCGCAACATTCCGGCTCGTGGGCAAAGTCTGCCGCCTGGCGTGTCAATGGGTACCGTCCCCTACACCCTAATCCCTGTGGCACCAAGAGCCCGCATGCTGACGTGGCGGCCCCTCTCCTGCTGCGCTTTGCAGGCGGACTCTGCCTGGTGCATGCAGCCGGGCGGCAGGCTGCAAGGCTGTGACCTCAAGGACCTGCCCGTAGAGCCTTAAGGCCCCGGGCTTGGCCAAGCAATGGGTCAGTAAGGATTGTGCTGCAGGGCCTTAATGGGTCCCTATGGGTTTCTATGGGGCTTGTCCTTACTTTGCCCATACCTTGGAACAAGGCGATTTGATAGACGTCGGGTTCAGAACATTCAAGGTCAATTCACTCAACCCGTGTAACAAAGCCTCCACCCATGTTGAACGAGTGAGTGAAAGGAACTGGCTGAGTCATGTGCTGAGTAAGCCAGGGATTTGTTTTGTATTCTCGGGTAACCGTGGCTGCAGTCGGTGTAAGCAGCCTCGTACTGGTATAATAGGTTTCGAGAAGGTCAAGGACCATATTCACGTATGTCATCATCGTCATCGACATAGATTAAGGTGTATACGGTGAGTCATCCACGTTGACTACCATGTCACTCTGGAATGAAGAGCACGCCCGCGGCCTTGCAGTTTTTCTTGGGAGTTCGTTGCTACTGAGCCTGCCTCTTGCCCTGAAAGTATAGGTTTGTTTGAAAACGTGACGTACTCTGGGTTGATCAACGCTGAAAATCTCAAACCCGCCACCGTGCGTAATCCGCCTGGCAAACACGAAACCTTCCCCTCCTGCCCTACTCGAGCGTCTTCTTCCTTCTCTTCCTGCTTAGGGCATAGTAGGTAGCCACCGTACTATGGACGAGGCACGTCCACCGCCCGTGAGAACCTGTAGCGGACCCCAGCCAGCTTTTAAAGTTGTGGGTTTCCAGGAGCCTTGCGAAACCTCACCGGCCAGCGTGCTGCGCTTCAGAGAGGACGACAGCCCATCCCCGAGCTCTGCCAGGCGACGCAGCCAGCTTGGAGAGACGCTACAGCACTTCAGAGTGGAACGAGAGGCAGCGCTACCACGGCTCTCAATAAACATCAAGAAGTCGAAGTCCTTTGGCGACTTGCTGTCCAGTCGTGCAGCGGGGACCCTGCCCTTGCAGATTAGTGTGAAGCCCAGCTCCCCCCCGCAGCAGCAGGCACGCAGCCATGACTGCTCAGTGCCCTTAAGAATACCTTGCGAGTGAGTGTGGGTGCAAGTGCGCATAGGCTGTGGGTGTGGGGTATTGACGCGATCGGTACCTCCATCATGTCATCTGGCATGTGGTTTATGTGAGGCGGCGCCCCGGTCTGTAGCAAGCCATCTCACTCAACACAAATGGAACAGGAAAATACTGTCACAAAGCTGGCACCAAGCTGTCACTAAGCTGGCATACTTAACCGACCTGCGTTGGGCCTGTATGGGTGCAGCCTGCCTCGGCGCCAGACATGGACAGGGCCCCAAATAGATGAAGAGGTGGCAGCAGCGATTTCGGCAGCCTCATCCCTGGCCTCATACCGAGGGCCCTCACCGACTCACCTCCAGCGGAGCCTGAGCACCAGGGAGATGTTTGAGGCCCAGGTGAGCTGCTAGCAGCTTGGCAGCTGTGGTGCCTGGGTGCAGCGGCTGCACAAGAAAGACTTGCTGCTGCTGCTGGACCTCTACGTTGGCCTGCTGCGTGGGCCTTGGTGACTTTGGAGTATGCCTTTTTCCAAGCTGGAAACCCCTAGGTTACAGAGTGGTGGTAGCAGTGGGGAGTGTGTTGGTGGGGGGGCCGCGGGAACGAGGGGCAGGGGGAGGGAGGGGCGCCCACCCTCTAAGAGAATGCGAACCAGCTTGCTAGGGGCCATTTATCAACTGAAGTGGTGGTCCACTAAAGTCACCTTTGCAGGCATGCGCCCTGGATTTTCCAACCCCTCTGCAAGGCGGAGTTGTGGTAAAAGGTTGGTTGGGAGCCACCTGGTGACACCAACCAACTTCTGCGCTCGCTGTGCAGGCCGACATAGTCACGGCGCAGGCGCAAGTTGCAGGGCTCCACTCTGCTCTCAAGCGGGTGAGTGTTGGACGCCGGGAGGTGTGGCCAGGACGTATCGCACAGCCCTGCCCTGGCGCCTCGAGCAGTCTCTGCTATTTGTCAGCTGACCATGGTCTAAACGCCAGCCCAGCACTGCAGCACAATATGGGGATGTGGGGAGGCCCTGGCCTTTGTGTATCATGTGGATCGCCAGCACTGGCGGCATGTTTGATGCGGATTGCACTGGGCCTGGCCGCATCTCATCCCTCTTCCCAACCGGACCTCATTCACGCCTTGCTGCTGCCTGCCTGCCTCAGGAGCACGATGAGGTGGTGAGGCTGCGGGAGCAGCTGTCGGCGGTGACGGCTGAGCGGGACCGGCTTTTACAGGAGCTCGGGGAGGGCGCCACGCCTCGAGTCTTCGACATGGAAGACGCATGTGCCCTGCGGGGTCCGTTCCACTGACACCCTTGTCTTCTGCTGGTGACGGCCACCTGTGCTTCGAGGGTGGCTGGGCACTGGGGGCGGCTGAGCACGCCCCCGCCCACTTGTTGGCTGGCCGGCTGCATGGGATGATGAGGTGCGCCTGCAGTCGTGCGCAGCGGCTACATGGAACCGTGACAAGACCCTCTGTGCAAACTTAACTGGCAGGAGGGCGCAAAGCATGCAGGGCAGGCGCTTGCAGTCTTTTCGAGTGAGCGGGCTGCTTGCCCTAGTAGTTTTCTTGGGGGTACCCGGCTCGGCTTGCGTATCACTTTTACCCCCACCTCTGATTGTGCACAAAATAAGAGCTTGCGTAAAGGTTTCGGCGCCTGGGGTCTGGCCTCGCAATGATATGGGGCGGGCAGGGGGGCCAAAGCTTGTAACGCCCGGCAATGTGTCACAGCGTTGCAAGCAAATGCCTCACCCCGGGTTGTCGCCGCAGACAAGTGCTGCTCAGCCTTGGGCCCAGGCTCTGCATTGTGGTATGGCTTGTTCTGCCTCTTAAACATCATTCGTCCTCACGAAAGTATCATGTCTTACTGCGGTGCGCTTGCGTCATCGGGGACAGCTTCCTGTCTGCCCCCAATGCCTGGTGCAGCCGTTCTTGTGTTCCTTATGGCTTGTCACTTACCTGTGGACCGGACTTCCGCTTTGCTCTGCTAGCTTGGTTCTTATTGATCAGGGCTATAGAGCCCAGGTTGTGCTTGTGTAGCTTGTTGTTGCGATGGGACAGCTGGTTTTATTTGGAGTGGTAAGGCAGTTAGCTGTGTAGAACAGGGGGGTTTGTGCTTCTCACACAGTGGGGCAGGAAAGGCGTAGTTGCTGTGTACATTGAGCTGGCCTTGGTGAGCAATGTTATTTGGGGTGTTTTACTTGTCTTTATATCTGACGCAAGAGAGGTGTTGATATGTCGATGGTGGTGGGCCGCCCAGCCACATACCAGCAGGGGGGCTGCAGGTTTTGTGCAAGACTTAACGTAGCGTGGGTAGGGGAGTATGATTGGAGGCGCTTGTTTTCTCAAGGAGAGCAGGAAAGTGGACTATATCTGATCTTGCGGAAGTGGGTGATGTTTGTGCCTTGCTTTCCTTTACACTATTCATATGGATGCCTATTAAATGGTGACTCTTCTGCATGGCAACCTGTGTTGGTACTCAAACTTACACCCCTCACAAACGGCTTGCCCTGTGCGCAACGCTTTTGCGCAAGAGTGCGCCGAGTTTGGGCTGTGTTTCAAAACCTCCGCTTGTCACTCTGATGGGAACATTGTCCCATGGCACTCCTCAAGCAGTCGGCAGGCAAAACACACGACGATGCAAGGACTTCTGGGCCAGCGTGGTGGATGGCTGTGGGGGCGGTAGTCTTTTCTAACGATGTCGTGCTGCCACCTGACCATGCTGCAGTGCGTCCCCCACAAGTGGGGCAACAAAGAGCCAAAATCTCCTACGCCCACAAGTCACAATCAATCAATCAATCAATCAATCAATAACGTTTCCCACAGCAGCAGACAGTGCCGTAGATGCGTCGTGTCTGGCGCATAAACCTATGACTAGGACACAAAAACATACAAATAGGGACATGTGGGAGCAGAGAGGAGGAATAAAGAGGCAATGAGGACAGTAGTTTGGGCAGTTCACAAGTCACAAGACGCATAGCATACTTGCATCCAGCCCTGTTTGAACAGTTAACCCTTCACTCTCAAATTGCACTACCTGCCACCTGCTTACCAGCTCATAAGATCCACTTGGCAAGCACCGATTCTTATGTGGGGGCGCTGACAACTGGGCATTGCCCCTCGGGCAGGCATAGCAGGAGGTCCACAAACACAGCCAACACGCTGTCTGCCTGCGGCCCTTTGCAATCTGCTGCCAATGTCCCAAGGGCAGCAGGGCGGCTGTGGCGGCGCGAGGTGACAGGGATACCATCCAGCCAGCAGGCTGAGACAGGTTATATAGCTAATCTCTGTTGCGTATTGACAGCCTGATCAGTACTCGGTGCACTTTGCAAGCGCAGGCCATCTCCCGTCAGACCCATGCAGCATCGTACAGTTTGGCACAGCGTTTGGTTTCGCAAACCGTGTAAGCTCCGAGTTCTTTTCGTGCGTGGTACAAGGGAGGGCTCCATTGGGTTGCGGTGCTTCCTATGATTTTTCAGTCTTACCCTGGCTTAAACCACCTGGCCGGTGGTCACCGTGTATGTGAGGGGGTGAGTGGGTCGTCTTGAATACGCCACCCTGAAAAACCAATAGCCATTGCCTCTCGAGAGGGTTGCCTTCGTTCGTTCGCTCCCACCACGCCGAGCAGTACGGCAGATACTACATTGCTGTTTGATGACAGATCAGTATTCTGAACACGGTTTTTCATGCCATCAAGATCGCCCGTGGCGTAGATGATATATAAGCACACACAAGGTGAGGTGCACAACCGTGTACTGCCCAGTGTGCCTGTCTGTCTGTTTCACGTTTCCAGGAACAAGGCCTGCCTGTGTTAAACATGCTTGACTTGACATGACCTGGGCAGCCTCTGGCACTGCTGCACTGCTGTGCCCAGGAGCGAGTTGCTTAGCAGACATCCCGTCCTTGCAGGCAACCTTGATTCCCCTGGTGTCAAGCCTCGGTTCTCAGCGAGGGTGTCTCGAGTCCGGGCCTGCAGGGAGCCTAGTCGGACATGACGGACCGGGAGGGGGTCGAACCCGGAGGGCAGGGCCCAACAGAGCCCCAGCCGGCCTTTCATGAGGCAGGGATGGCTGGGGTACCGGTCTCAGTGAGCACCAGCGAGTTGCACAGGCAGGGGCAGACCGCAGGAGCACAGGAACAGCTGGAGCAGCATGGCAGCTCCGCGGCACAACCACGACCGCTTCCCAGCCAAGCAGCACCAGGCCCGTTAGTCACTCCACCTCCGGCGCCAGCTGCACCTGCCCCACCGGAGCAGTCCAGCGCCGGGGCTGGCTCCCCGCCTGCAGCAGACAGCGGCGGTATCGCTGCCGCTGGTACCGCTGCTGCTGCTGCCGCTGGTACCGCTAGCACAGTTGAGGAGCAGGAGGATGAGGAGGCTGGTGAGCCGTCCGTGGCCACGGCTAGCTCCTCTCCGCCGGGCTCCCACGACCAGCAGCAGCAACTTGAGCGTGGCGGGCGGTCGGGCTCGGTCGCTGGCACAGGCGGTGGTGGCGCCGGCGCGGGTGGCTCAGGCGGCCCGCATGCACTCTCGCCCGCCTCCACGGCCGAGAGGCCGGCGCCTGCTCTGGCCGACCCCTCTGCAATCCCCGTGCTGCCAGATATTGTGCGGCAGAAGGACGCTAAGCGGGACTTGCCGATGGTGTGCCACATTGAGGGCTGTGGCCTGGACCTGTGCACACAGGCAGAGTACTAGTGAGTCCGCCGGCGTGGGCGTCCGGCCTGCCTGATTGCACTGGTGCTGTCTGGCGCCGCTTCAACCAAGCTGTGCCTACGTGCTATCTCTAAGCTTCGTTTGGGAGCTGTTACAGTCATGTCTCCTTCTTTATGGAAAGGGCTCGGCCGGCCTTTCATTGCAGGCTTGCCCAGGAGATCACCCTGTGGGGTTTGGTAGTGTGTGTTGCTTACACTGCGAAACGTTTGCTCTACATTTAGCCTGTTGCCTCGAGGCAAGGCCCTCCTTTGCTGCAGCATTTATAGTTGAAGACACGCCAGCCGCCATGCAGTAGCATTAATTGCCTTACTTGGAGCACACCGAGAGCTCCACACCCCGTGGCCACCTGCATGGTAACGTCATCTCATCTAGTCCTGCTGTAAGAAGTACCTAACAAAAGCGCCGCCCTTGTGTGATCCCCCGCCTGTGCAGCCAGCGGTATCGCATCTGCAAGGCCCACCTGAAGGCGCCTGCGTTGATGGTGGACGGCGTGCCGCAGAGGTTCTGCCAGCAGTGTGGGCGTTTCCACGAGCTGTCGGAGTTTGACGGCGAGAAAAGGTGTGTGGGCACTTCGCTCGATGGCAGCTGCGTTGTCCTGCGGTTGTGGCTGCCACTTGTGCCGTCGCCTCAAGGCTACACCCAAGGCATGGGGGGCTGTTGTTGTCTGCAGGGATGCAGCGTTGGCTTTGCCATTCTGCGTGCTGCTGCTGGTGCTGTTTGCGCTGCTGTGAGGGTCCCTGAGGGTTGGCGGCTTGCCTGCTTGTTAGCAGGCTTGATGGCATGGGATGGAAGCAGGACTCATCAGATTAGGGCCGGTTGTGCTGAGTCTTAACTTACAATTAACAGTCGAAGAACGCAGCATGCTTGTATTGCTGGTGATGCCCCAGCTGCGATTGACCTGCGCAAAGGCTGCCGCCCTGCCCGACCGCTGCAGGAATTGCCGTGCACGGCTGGAGCAGCACAACAGCCGGCGGCGCAAGGTGTTTGCGACGAGCCAGGGCATGCGGCGGGGCGGCCGCGTCGGCAAGGACAGGCCGTTCCAGGTGCCCAGCCGCTCGCTGCGCCCTGCCATCGTGGCCTGAGCTGCCCAGCTGGCCGGCCTGCCTTGTTCTGCCCTTGCTGCCCTAGCTGCGCTTGTCTTCCGCAATGCGTTGAGCAACCACGCTGTGCTCGCCCATGCCTTAGCCCCAGTCGATCGGCCTTTACAATTTGCAACGTACCCAACTTGCCTGCCAACTCTCTCTCCATTGCACTACCTGTGCAGCCTCGCCTGTCGGGGGAACTGGAAGGGGAGGAGGGTGGCGACGACGGCGGCGGCGAGGGCGACCCATTGCTGATGGCAGATGACAGAGGGGGCCTCATGCCAACCCAGTACAGCTTGCGGGGGCGTGGCACCAAGCTGGCAGGTGTGTGGTGCTGTCCTGTCACTGTTACATGTGTGTGCCACTCTGGTGCAGCCCTGGCAGAGTGCTCGTCACCTGCAAGAAGGTGTCTAGGTCGCATGGCTTGGTAGCTGAATGGTATTTGCTGGGTTGAAGAGGTGGGGGAGGTACCTACTCTGATGTTTGGGTAATTGCGCCAGGGAGAAAGGTGGGCAAGTTACTGAAGGTTGTTTTGGGGGAGGTACCTTCTCTGATGTTTGGGTAGTTGCGCCAGGTAGAAAGGTGGGCAAGTTACTGAAGGTTGTTTTGTGGGCAGTCTCGTTGGCAGAGAATGCAAAAGCAGCACTTAGCCAATAGCCATTACTATCCCTTCGAAGCCGGTTCTCGCCATTCGTTATAAACAAACCTTGCAGCACTTTGCGCAGGCACGCGGCGGGACCGGTCCACGATAGAGGAGGAAGAGGTGCTGACGCTGACCCCCCAGGAGAAGGAGGCCATCCTGCTGCTGAGGCAGGCTGAGCGGCCGCTGCAGCGCCAGGTGAGGTCCCACGCAATGTTAACCGGGACATGAAAGCAGATGCACCGCCTCAAAAGCTGTGTTGTATATCTACTTATTTCCCTGAATTTTGGTGGTTCTAGGCTGTGCAGCCTTTTGTAGCTGGGGCAACAAGGAGCCTGGCTGTTTTGCGGTCCAGCTTTGCTCAATCTGGCCTCCGTACTGCATTTTCTTTTCTTGAAATGCGGATTTGAAAGCATTCACTTGAACAGCTCTTTCCGGTGTGGGGGAAGGCATAATCAACTTGGCAGCTGCGTCAGCAGTGGGTATCAATCTCAGCCCAACTTAAAACTACTCTGCCTGCGCTGGCTGGCACCGCATGCAGGCACTGGCCCCTGCCATGCCGCGGTTTCTGTCTGAGCCAGTGCGAGGCCCACACGGCTGGCGAGCCGGCAGCGGCGCCGGGCCCAGCACGCTTGCAGAGGAGGAGCTTTTGCTCCTGCACCCTCAGGTAAGGCCCCTGCACAAGCTTTTGTAGTGGAGATGATGGGATGCTGGCCTAGGTCATGCTATGCAACTAGATCTGGAGTTTGCAAGCGCAAGCACCTTTGCGTGATATGGGGAGGGCAGCAGAGCCTCTGCAGCATGTGCATGTGGCAGCTGGGGGCGCTCCGGTGCAAGGGGGGACTGTGGGCTTCTGCATTGCATGTTGTAGCCAGTCCATACTCCTGGTGCGCGATGTCAGTGCCATGCCTCAGCAGTTCCCGCCCCTGTGGTGACCCTCCCTTCTTACATACCTGCTGCCTCCACAGCTCCAAGACCTGCTCAGCCAGCAGCAGCAGGTGGCGCGGCACGAGCAGCTGAGCGCGGCAGCAGCGGCGGGCCTGCAGGCGGCGGCCGCGGCACAGGGCCGCGCGCTGACGGGCGGCCCCTTCACCTCCCTCTCATCCCAGCACTCTCTAACTGCTCGGACCTCGGTCGTCCTGCCGCCTCAGTACGGCAGCGGTGCAGACCAAAGGCGGCTTGAAGAGCTGCTCGGCCCCTCCGGCAGCGCGACCGCCGCGGCCGCGGTGGCAGCGGCGGCAGCCGCTGGTCCGCAAACGGCCCAAGCGCCACCGGGGAATCCCTTCGCCGCTGGTGCCGGGGCAGCAGCTGTGCTCACTCCTTCAGGCAAGCGTAGCAGCTGGCTTGGCGCGCTGACTGGTTGTGGTCGATTTCGGGGGTATGTTCCTGACGGTAAGGGAGGGCTGGAGGTCAGCGTGCTATGACCCCCTTAAGACGGGCGGTCCTGGCCAACCAAGGGACAGGACAGCGGAGCTTCGTATGCTGGCGTGGTGTCAACTGGTGGTGGGCTTGTGGCTGCAGGTACGATGTATCGGTCACCGACAAACGCTTTGCAGCAGCGGACCCAACAGCAAGCGGCACTGCAGAGGGCGCGCGGCCCGGCTCTGGTGAGTGCTGGCCTGCCGTATTTGCACAGCATTGAAACCTGGCATTGTTGCTTTGCCGGTTTGGCCTGAGATTGCTGCTTACGTCTCTCATTGAGAAGTTTGTAGCCCACGTGGGTAAATACACGCCCTGTCGAAGCATGCAGAATGTAATTGTGTTGGCGTGTGTGTGGGGCAGGCACCCACCATCCCCCGCGACGGACTGTCAGGGGCAAGGCCCAGGGACACTGCTGAGCTGTTGAGGACCTTGCAAGCCGCTGCAGCCGGATCGCCCCAGCAGCAACAGCTACCGTCCCAGCAGCAGCAGCAGCAACACCCTCAGCATCCGCCGCCACCGCCGGCCCAGCTGCCCAACCCCTTTTTGCAGCAGAGGGGCGGGGGGGCGCCCATGTCCTCTGGGATGAGCCGGTGAGCATGGGCCCTGGGTGTGTGTCGGTGCGACCGCTGCCCGTTGGCATGACTTGTCGTCGCTGCCTGTTGTGTCACTTAATACATTCGGCATTAGAGTGCACGGGGTGGGTTGAAGGCATGGTGAAGGACTGTAGGTTGGTTGTGAGGTGGGACTACTGTGCAAATCAGCTGGCGATGCTGTGTGCGTGCGTCTCTTTCCAGGACCGCATTGAGTGTGCAGAGCCGCATAGGCGGCTACCTATGGTCTGGTGGTAACAGCACTGGACGCATCTGGGCGTGTGTTTGTGCGACCGCTGCCTGTTGTCATGACTTGACCGCATTGAGGGTGCAGAGCTGCATAGGCGGCTACCTATGGTCTGGTGGGAAATAGCAGTGGACGCAATTTGCTATACATTCCTGCATTACCCCTGAGGACATCATGGGGTGTGTCCTGTCGCAGGCTGGGGAATGTAGCTGCCCTGCTTGGGCCAGGCAGCGGCGCCGGCGGCGGCAGCACCACGCCGGCCCCCAAGGCCTCCGAGCTCTTACGGCAGATGGCTGAGCTGGCAGCCAGCGCTGAGCTGTCCATGGAGCAGGCAGCCCTTCAGCAGGCGGTGGCGGGGGTGGGTGGGAGCCGGCCCCTGATGGAGGCCTACCCTGCGCCCTTCCAGATCGCGGAGGAGATCATGCGCCGCATGCAGCAGGGCGGGACGGGCGTGGCCCCGTCGCCGCCGCCGTCGGGGCAGGCCGCTGGGTATGCTGCCGCGGCGGCGGCGGGGGCCCTGCCGCCGTCCAAGTCATCCTTGGGGTACAGGGCCAATGCTGGGGTTGGCGGCGGTGGCGACGCTGCCACGGCTGGGCTGGGAGGCAGGGCCGGGAGCGGCGGCGGGGCCGGCGGCGGCATGAGTAGAGGCCTGACAGGTCCTGACCTTCTGGCCGCGCTGACGGGGCTGGCACCCCTGGCTGCCGGGGCGCCAGAGTCACAGCCTTCTCAGCCTCGGCTGACACCACAACAGTCGAACCAGCACCAGCAGCTGCAGCTGCGGCAGAAAGACCCGGCCGCGGACGCGCTTGCACTACTTAGCCCCTACCAGGGAGCGCCCTGGCCGCCGGGTGTGGGCCAGCCCCAGAGCGCGGCAGCAGCGATGCAAAGCGCGGCATCCCTGCAAGCCTCAGGAAGAGGTGCGGCCGCGGTCGGCGGTGGTGCGGCGAGCAACAAGCTCCCTCCCGCAGTTTCTGCGGCTTCCGAGCTGGAGCAGTTGTTATCGAGCAGTGGCAGCTCGCTCCCTCCAGAGCAGCTGATTGCTGCGCTGCTGGCGGGCGCGGGCTCTGGGTCCCAGTCGGACGGCTCAGCAGGCGAGTGGTACAATGGCAGCAGTGTGCCTGCCTCACAGCCGGCGGCGGGCAGTGCAAGCCTGCAGAGTCCAGCTTGTATGTGTTTCGATGTAGCCTCGAGTAGTCCTGCCCTGCCTGAACAGTTGGCCTACCACACTTCTGGAGGCATTGCAGTCCTCGAGCGAAGGCCGTTCTCCAAAGGCGACCCTACTGAGGTATCATGTTACTTGCTTCCCTTCCTGCAGGAGGAGCACCGCCGGCGCTGGTGCAGGATCTCATGACGCTGCTGCAGGGCACGATGGGCGCCGCTCCCGGCTCACGCCAGGACTATTCTCAGCAGCAGCCGACTCAGCAGCAGCAGCCACAGTTACAGCCGCACCAGCACTCGCACCCGCATGCCCGCAGCACTGGGCCGTAAGCTTCAGCTGTAGCTGTTGTAGGCCTCCGCGAGGCCCTTTTGGGGCTTAGGCAGCCTTCTGTGGGGCTGTGCTGCTTGTGTGATGTGTCGGTCGAATCCGGCAACGTTGCGACAGCTGTGGAGGGCAAAGCCTGGGATGGTCGGCGCTGGGAGCAAGGGCTGGCATACCCTCGCAGCCGTAGTGGCTGCGCTGGGCACGGTTAAGGCTTGCTGTTGTGTCTGTTTGCGCTGCTGACAACTGCCCTGATGCCTCCTTGCTTTCGCTACAATTGTTGTCAGGGAGGTATTGGGTGATACGGCCTGTAAGTGTGGCGACATATATGCTTTCAGACTCTTTGGTTGGAATCATATCTAGGTTCGCCTTGAACCGCCAGGTCCGTTAGTGTGTTCTGGAGTGAGTACTGTTAAAGACCAGGACGTGTTGGGTTTTTCTCTTGTGCCGTAGCAGGTGCAGGTTTGCGCTGCGTGTCTGCGTTGCATGCTGGATGTTGTGTGGCGTACGCCAGGCAAGCTCTGGGTGTGGTGGCGAGTTGTGACAAATTGCATGCAGCAAGTACAGCTGCTTGGATAATGACTGCTGAGGTGTGAACAGGGCAGGGGGTACGTGGTCGTTTCAGTCTCATTCTTCATGGGGAGCGCGTGCAAGTGTGCCACAGTGTTGGTCCTTGGGAGTTCTTCTATTAGATGGTTCCTGACTAACAGGTATGCCGGCCTTGCTAAATAAGCTACATAGCGTACCCTTGCTTTTTACCACCTTTCCGTCCTTCGTCGGTACCCGAGATGCTGTGATGCATGTGTGGGTTGTGTTAGGTTTTTGACTCTGCTAGAAGTTGGAGTGTTTCCTGCCTGATTTGTTATGCTTCTGCATATGATTATTATGGAGATGCCCACATACAGCGGGCGGGCCACGATGTGGGCAGCCATCGCTTTTGCGGTACCGGGGCAGGGACAGTTGCATCTCCTGTCCGCGCTACTGTACAACCATGCATATATGTTATCCAGCCAAGGAATAATGAGATCTTTGGCGGAGACATAGCCAGCAAGTCTGTAGCCCCCATTGGTTCGCTGCTACAAGCCCGCATAACCAGTCCAGCTAAACTCTCACAACTCCCTGTTCGCACTACCTGCCACTCATGCTAATAACCCTGCATCAATTGTAGAGACATACCCGACACAGAGACTACATGGCTTGGAGCACCCAAGAGCAACCCTTAACCGCCGCCCCCAGCTCAAGCAACCCGCTCATTGCACTATTTGCCGCCATTACCAAAAGTTAGACAAGGACCCATTGCCGGTATGCACCTCGCTTTGATATGCCTTCCCCTGGGAGGCGCCGTGCTGAAGCACTCTTCGGAAGAGCCGCCACAGCCGCCATGCCTCAAATAAGTCAGTGCTGCGTACTGAGGTGAGTAGGTGTCGCTGGCTTCTTGGTTCTCAACTACAAGCTTGTCGGTAAGGAACCCAGCGGGCAAGCTGTGGAACTCGCTGACTAGTGGCATGGGCATTGGACGGTTGGCTTGACCCAAGGCTTGGCACGCACAGATTTGGAGTTTAGTCTTCTTCCTGTCTCGTGATGATACGTTGGTTAGTTGGTTTTCATGTGGGAATGCTGACAGAGCATTTCCCGGGCTTAGCCGGCCTGCACGAGTCCGGGGCGTGTGGGCTTACTTCACACTCAGCAGTTTACCCTGCCTGTCTAGTGTGCTCTCTATTCCATTCTTGCGTTCAGTACGTCCAAGCACCGGCCTCCCTGCCACTTCTTACGTGCTGGCTTTGTCACCCTTCTCTGTCTTGTGCATACGTTCTGTATAGTTCACCGTGCTTACTACCCAACGAGATGGCCGTCTCCGCGACTCAGACCTCTGCCGGCGAGCAACTGCGCAGACAAATCTCCATCAGGAGGGAGCTGTGAGTGATCAAACTATCTAACCGGTGTACCCCTTTGATGACAACCAGGGGCTTCACAGTTTGACTGCTGAGCTGTAGGTTCGTGAGCCGGGGGGACCTGGCATTTGTATTTCACCTGGGTTGCTTCTTGTTCCACGTTCGAACGTGGATGTGGCATACCACCGAAGCAGCCTTAGTCCTGCCAGGCGCCTCAGGATTCGGCTGGTGAGTTGTGAAAGGGCAGCAGACGAGCAGCCTGCATGGGCCTGTGAGCAGCAGAGCCATGCCACCCTCCCGTACTGACTGCCAAGGCCAACGTACTTGATTCACTTGAACGTCTTTCTTCTTGCCAAGGCAGGCGCGCTGCTGCCCTTGCAGGTTTTTCCGGTATCTCACTTTTTACTCCTACACCCTCCAGACAATCTGCCTCTGCCTATGCATCTTCACGCACTTGGCCAAGGTAAGGCACATACCTGTGACTGCCGTCCGCCATGCCAGGTACTGTAACCCTGTGTGCACGTATCTTCCCTGACTGGGTTGCTCACAAAGCCTGCGACGATCGCCTGGGGACAGGCTTGGGCTACTTATAGTACCATACCAAGAAGTCAGAGGCCACATTTACAAGTGAGCTTTATTGTGTGCACACCTCCGGTCAGTGCCGCGCTTGCTTTGTCTCACGTCTCGCCTGCAACTGCCGGTGTAGGAAGGCAAGGGGAAGCAGCGCATGCAGGCGTTCACTGATCGGCTGTCTTGTGCCTGCTTTGGGCTGGCTAACACCGTCACGATAATGTTCTATACGGTGGAAAATGCAACCAAGGTGGGTAGCTAATCATAAACCCTGTCAAATGCATCACCTTTGCTCAAAACAGCCATGTGACTGGAGACTGCTGTGGTTGCAAGCGGGGTCGGATATGTCGACGAGTCGTGTTGGCTGTCGTAGAAGGGCTAGCCGCTTGGGGAGTTGCGAGAACTGCAGTACATGTGTTACTTCTCAGTAGTAGTTGTGCGAAGCTGGTACTGTAGCAGAGGGGGGTTACTTGCGCACCAGGCACAAGCCTGTAGCATGCTGGACTCGAATGCCTCTATGCTGGGTGGGCCTGAGCTTCTACTGTCGCTGAGTCGCTACCCGCGTGCAGGGTCTGGTAGAGGGCGGGCTCCTGGAGCGCCCCATCTGGCTGCAAATTGCGGTCCATGCCGGCAATGCCGCCACCGCGTGGGGCGACCTACTACTGGCAGAGGAGCGGTCCTTCTCTCCGGCGGCGCGGCGCCTGGCCATTGGCCTGGCCCTGGCTTACGGCGCCTGGCTGTTGCTGGTGCGCCGCGTGTTTGGCAAGTTCCCCTACCCCATCCTCAACAAGCTGCCCTTCCCTTGGGGTTTCATGGGCTTCTTTGCCGCGGGCATCGCCGTGATTGTGGCCACCTTCCAGCTAGGGAAGTGGGTGCGGCAGCAGCTGTCAGCCTTCTCCGGCTACCAAACCGAGGAGGGAGGCAGCGCAAAGGCAAAGGATTCTTGAGTGCTGAGCTCCTTGAAGAGCTTTTGTTGAAGCTTGGCTAGCTGGCTTGTTTGACCTGGCCGTTGCTTCCTTCCCCGTATGCTTCTGTAGCTGTCCGGTAAGGTGTTAACCACTGCTGAGAAGATTGCGTTTCATTTTAACTAGCTTTCCGAACAGCTATTACTCTACCCTGGGATCATATTACCTTGCACTTTATTGGTGGCTAGGCCATCGGACTGCTTTGTGTCAGGCTGGCAAACTTGATTTGATATCGACCCTGTCCATCTTCACTGTTGATTTTTTGGGCGGGTTCCTTGCTGCATTGGGAGCATGAACATTCCGTCGGATGCCTGTGGTGAATATTCATAGTCTAGGTGGCGCTGCGTCTTCTGCCGTCAGCCACAAGTTAGGAGGGTTGCACACCTGTGTAGCCCTGCTTTGGCTGCCTGCCCCAATGCGAGGGCTAGCAATTTTGGTACGGGTGAAAGAGCTGCCCTTTTGTGGCGATCCTTGGTGCAGCTTGCCCAAGCTAGATGGTGTTGGTCGGCAGTGTTCCGCCTGTGGCTTACGTTGGTCCCCTAGTGTACCAGTAAGATGCTAAACTGTTGGCTGGTGATCCCGGACCAGGGTCTGTTGTCTAAGTGCAGTACAAAAGTGCAACTGAACGGCTTGGTGGCATAAATGATTGTCTAATGTGAGCAATGTAAAGTCAGGCTGCTACCCATTAAGACACATGATCACTGGCAATTGGGCGGACTCTCACATGTGCTCCTACTGCCTTACACTCAACGTCCACACACATGCCCACTCAATGGGGCGTCGATGATCAATCACAGACCGCATTAAGCCCTGCTTGGTGTAGTTCACTGCTACCTCCCCCCTGTACAAAGCACTACTCGATAAGAACCCAGGCAAGGTCCAGAGCACAACCTGCATCCCGCCCTGTCCGTACAGTTCGCCCCTAACTCTTCTCCCTGTTCGCACCCTCTGACACCGGAAACAAGTACAGAGCATAACTGCATACACCCCTGTCAGCCCAGTATACCCGTACCTCCTCTCTGATCGCATTACCTGCCACCCTTAATAAATACCTGCCACCAGTCACACTCCTTTCGACATGCAGGTGCCTGTGGCAACCCTGGGTCGTAGCATACCTCGCAACTTGTTGCCAGACATCTCACGCTCAACACAAAACCCACGCTGGGACACACACACACTGCCCACGCAGCCAGCCTCTGGCGGTATACCCAGCTCCTGTGCGGCCTACCAGCGACCAACAGGGAGCTACTTCAGCTACTGGCCTAGAAATTCCGGCCAGGTTCACGTGCTCAGGTTGGGCCTACTCCAGCTCCCCACGTATCTCGCTGCACTGGCCCCTCCCAACTGGTTCTCGCAGGCAGTTGTCTATGGCGGCCACCGTGTTCACGATGGTCACGTCCTGGCCAGTGCCCTCCCAGGTCTTCCGGGCGCCATACTTGCCGGCAAGCCGGGACCAGAAGTTCTGCAGCACAGGGAGGCGCAGCAGGCAGACACCTTGGGGTCAGGCACCCATGTCAAGTGTGCGAGTCATAGGAGGTGGTGTAAACATTCACGTCCATGCAAGGCAGCCCCTGCATCAGCGAGCAAACATATGAAGCACTTTACTGGGCTGTTCCGCTGCAGCATGACTCCTGCCAACAAGTCGACGAGCTACTCTCCCAAGGCCTCAACCCACAGACTACAAACCAAACCCAGAATCCGGCATGATAGCCGAGCTGTAACCAGGGCTCCTGCAGGCAGCGGAGGACCCCAGTGGCCCCAACCGGTTTTGGTCGCAAAATGCTGTGCAAGTCAGCACGTGCGACAGTGACACGGTCAGCAACCCGGCACCTGAGGATGGATCCAGGATGCCTGGGAGGCCTCAAGTAACCCGCAGGCACCGCCCCTGGCTCCAAACACCCTACCACTTACCCTGGGAACCCGCAGGTCTATCCCGTCGCCCACATTGAAGTTGAGGAGGTTGCCTGTGTTGGGATCGGCCACAAACACCACCTGCAAGGCAAATCACTGCATGGTGGCCTCCAATAAAGCATGGCGACCAAGCAAGCATTGACCAGGTGTCAGCACAGCATATGACGCCACAAGCAGGTGCGGCGGAGTGATTGGCATCTGTCAGGGCTCGTTGCCCAGGGCTTACCGTGTCAGAGTCGACGCCCCAGTAGTCCTTGATTGCGAGGCCTGCAGCACCACTTAAGAGGCACTTGGCTGATGTTCTCAAAAAACCCACATGAATTGCAAGGACCTTCAAACTGATCGACTTCACGTATGGACAGGTATGACGGCATTGGTGAGACAGTGGTATCGGCTGGAGTCAGAGGCATGATAGTGAGACGGGCAGCCAGGTTGTGCCGAGCATCGTACCAGGGGTTTCCGGATAGTTCTGTGCCAAAACTCTCAGCTTCACGCCCGTATCACGCTCAAGGGCTTCTACTCTCTGCCTGATGCGAGCTTCCTGCATGAATTGCGGAAAAACACCTAGCACCATAGGAGCCTAGAGCTGCTCGGGAGATGTGGCAAGACACTCCCTGTTTGCTCGTAAGCGGGCCTTGGGACCCGCTAACTCAGCTTTGCATACCTCGCCAGGCGTCAGCTGCCCAGAGATGTCAATAACTGGTGTGAATTCCTTTGGGAGGAGTTCAGGCCTGCAGTACATACGCGCCTGGCCTTCCAGTTCAGCAAGCGCTAGGCTGCAAACAGTCTCACTACAGCACAGACCAGGCTTCGGTCAGCCAGGACACTCACTTGTTCACGCCCTCCCATCGTGCTGAGGCTCCTGCAACCAACCCGTCACAGGAAGAAGTCGGAGAGGTTTCCTGGCTTCCAGCCTGGCTATCTTCTAACAGAACAATCGCACCTCCAGCTAGCAATGCTGTGCTAAGCACAACTGTCGTCGCCGTTTGGGTGACTCGCTGCGCCAGGGAGCACTGTGCAACAAGTTTTCGATATTGCACTGCCCTCTTGGGAGCTGTGGCTGGCCGAAAGCAGCTCTTGATCAGTGAGGTAGACATGCCCGAGCCAAGGCAGCTCTCCACCTTCCGTAACAGCCAAACGATAACTAGATCAATCGAACAGCTGTCCGTGGACAGTCACGAAAGCGCCTTCTTGGAGCGCCAGGGAGTCAAAGTATGTGGCTAGATGAGAAGATGCTGGCATAGGCATCAGATACCAAGGCGACCACATCGCGCGCCTCATCAGCAAGGGGAGGAGGCCCCATGGTCTGCCCTGACTACTTGACAACCATGCTTGACAACCAAATAATTCATATTTGCTCGGCATTCGAGGCCGGTTGCCAATGGGGACTAGATGGAAATGCACGTGATAGGAAAGGGTCAGACAGCAGCTGCGTCACAAAGCAGGCAAAATCAGGGCTAGTTTTATTAGTGGAAGTGCTCGTGGCTGCCACCGTGTAAGAGGTGTTTGTGTTCGGCAAGCAAGCTAACATGGCAGCTGCCACATTAGCCTGCAGGACATACAAACAGAGGATAGGTAGCTGTTACTGATCCAACTGCAAGGTGTCGTTGCCAGGGTCCACTGCCACACCTTGAATATGCTGGCAAACCTCTCAAAGGAATGTCACTCAAAAAATTGAAGACATAGATAGACGCAAGGAAATTGCGGTAGCAGGTTTCCCCTGCCTATTCGTCGTGCTCTGCGGCGATGAAAGGACTACTGCCATGCCGAAGGGCAGTGGCCTGCAACATATGCGTGAACTGTGTCACCACTCATGTCAGCAGCCTGCAGATTTCAATTTTCACGTCCAGGCTAGTTCACCACACATCAACTTGACTTGTACCTCAGCCTAACACATTAGTCACGCATCGCTGAGCAACCCTCTGTAGCTCCTCGTCAAGCGCAGGAGCCATGGTCAGCAATGAACCTCTGATAACCTGGTCGCAGTCAGCACACCCATCAGACACAAGTGCTGACATAGCCGCTTCCAACGTGGCGTGAGACAAGACGCCAGGCCTCTGCCCCCCCGGGTTGATCAGCGTAGCCCTCTGCCGGAGCTTAACCCCAACCTCACGGGGGGGCAGGCCTTGGCAGATCAGCCCCTGTAGCCTGGCAGCAGCAGCAGCTGCTGCTGCTGCCTGCAGGCCCACAGGCGCCGCTGCTGCACTGCCTGCTGCAAGCTCAGCACAAGCTCCAGGCTGCTCCACCAGGCGTGCGTTAGTGGGGGCTACCAAGCACAGCGCTGCGGGTGCTGCAACGGAGGCTCCTATGGCGTCCTCACCAGCACCGATAACGGCACCTCTCCCTTGCTCCACGCCCCCAAGGTTTAATGGACTTTGAGCCTCGCTCGCCACAAGCGGTCCCGGCCGCTGTTGCTGCTGCTCTGGTGGGTCGGCTTGATGCTGACCAGGGCCTAAGGGCCCTCCAGCTGGCTCGGCGCCGGTGGTGCCTTGCGGTGGCAGCAGCTCATACTTTTCCTCAGACAGGACCACCCATTCCTGGTCCCCATCCTCGTACACTACCTGCACAGCGAGGCGCAGGAGCCGCCTTTTTACAGCCAGGCGGGACAGGGAGCAGCCCTATAGCCTAATTCTGGCTGACATGGCAGCCCTTGAGCGGAAACCGTGGCTGGACCACATGCGTGAATGCAAGCACACCAAACCCAAGGTAGCTGCATGATGCATGCATATGCCAACCAGGTTGGTCATGATGGGCGCGGCATCGCCCCCAAGGCGGACCCCCAAGGCACGCAGCAAACAGCACCACCACACTCCTGGCAGTCAGCACCTCAAGCAGCCTGCGTCACTACTCACCCAGTGCCTGCCGCGCCGAAAAGCAGCCATGCTACCAGTGTACCATGCTTGGTCTTCGGGCCAGTATACCCTCAGCCTCTGCCCCACCAGCCTCTCGCCTTCCTGCTCCAGCGCTGTCTGTGCCGCCTGCTGGACTGCCGCCACATGCTCCTGGGCTAGGGCCGCCAGCCGTGCATGCTCGGGCTGCGACAGCAGGCCCAGCTGCCGCTGCAGGGCATGGCAGCGAGCCTCAATTTCGTCCAGCAGCGCACAGGTGGCGGCGGCTGCAGCTGGGTCGGGCCTGCAGCGAGGCAATGCAATGGCGGGAGGGACAAACTGAGTCGGACATTGGTTCACACTGGTTGACATGTTAGTCTACTGCCAGAGGGATGGAAGATTCGGGCATGGCTCCGGCCTGGTAACTCTGCAAGCCACGCCCCCGGCGAGCAATGCACAGCGCAGCGGGGCTATGGCAGCTGGCAGGGGCCTTGAAAATGCCGAGCCCCGTGCTGACCAGCTTGTCTGGACTGACTACTCTCCGAAGCAAAGCAGCACTGCAGACGCTTTGTGATACACTCTCACAGCACACTGTGTGTGAGACAACTCACCCGCTGCCAGAATTCTTTCGGCTGCCCTTCCTGCCCTGCACTGCTGCCAGGATACGCCCGGCGGTCGTGTAGGCATCCTGCAGCAGCTCCTCACTGCTGGCATAGCCCCCACGCTTTGCCCGCTGTGCCACGTCCTGCATGCTGACCAGGACCAGCGCCTCGTGAGGCGCCTTGACGCTGCTGCCGCCGCCGCGGCTGCGGCCAAGCCTGGCGGCTGTCTCCACGGGCGCCGGCGCCACGAGAGCGCATGCCAGCCGGCAGCGTGGGTTGCGCAGCAGGCGGGCACCCAGGGCACGCAGGAAGCTCGACACCTGCCCCACTACCTGCAACCCCAGCTGCAGTTCGGCCCGACTGAGGCTTGGGGGCGGAGGCACCGCTGCAGCGGCCGCAGCAGCCAGGGCAGCGGGTGCCAGCACAGGTGGCTCGCCAGCACCTGCAGGCTCCACCACACGCATCGCTCCCCCTCCGTAGTGGTCCTGCCTATTATTTGTTGCACCGTCTCTGAGCAGTGTCTCTGAGCTGGCGCCCAGCAGTGTTGACGGCCGCTCTGCCTGCTGTGCCACAATTCGGTCGTGCGAAGCAGCCGCAGCATGGGCTGCTATGCGCGCTGCCACCTCCGCAGCAGCAATCTCTAGGCAGTCTCCCCACTGCTGCTCCGTGGGAACTGCCATGACCACCACACCGCCCCCTCCAGTGGAGCCAGTTACATCGGTCACCGCTGCTGCTGCAGTGGGGACACTACTGGAGCCAGGGGTGCGAGCTCCAAAGAATGAGAGAAGCAGGGGTGGAAGGGAGGCAAGCGGGGCGTGGCAGGTCCCCAGAACCAACAGCGGCTGGGAGCGGGGTGCTTGCTTGAGGAGAGACTCGAAGACACACCATGCCTCACTTAGCCGTGTGATCTCCACCTCTGCTGTGCACTCTTGGCGCTCTCCAAGCTGCTGCGGTTGTGGCACCCCCTGCCCCTGCTGGCCCTGCTTCTCCTGCAAGCCCTGCCCTGGCTGTTGGTCCGCCGCCCCGCCATCGGGGCTAACAGAGGTGCGGATGCGCGGCAGAGGCCGGTCTACTGCATCATCCTGGCTATGGTCCACTGGCTTTGCCGAGCCTCGTTGCTGAAGCTGAAGCAAGCCATGAAGATGCCCAAGCTGGTCCGATCCTGCGACAGTTCCGTGCCCTGCTGCTGCCACTGCTGCTGCTGGTCCAGTAGGTGCCGATAGTACCCTGGTTACTGCTCCTGCTGTGGCATGCTGTGCAGCAGCAAGCACTTGGCAAGGCTGCGCCCCGGAAGTGGTATAGTCCGCGCAAAGCAGGGCCCCCAGCCCTCCGCTGAAGCTGGTGACCAGCCGGTGCTGGTGCTGGTGCTGCTGTGCTGCCTGCTGGCTGACCTCCTCGCGCAAAGCGTGCGCAGCGGAGGGGGTCTTGGGGGCGCGATCCTCCAGGGGAAGCAGGCCGCTGCACGTGGGAGGGGCCAGTGTGGTGAGCCCTTGCCATTCCCTCCATGGCACCGTCTATGCTGCCAGAGACACCAAGACTCACTTGACCTCAATGAGCGGAATGCATGTCTATACCAAGGGAAAAACATGACCAGCGCCTACTGAGACGGGACAGAACTCAGAAAAGCAACATTTGAATGCACACGTGGTTTCGCGCCCACCCTGCATGACGCAGTGGGTGATGTGCGGTGCGTACCTGAATGGGGATGGTGCAGTGGGGAAGCCCTTGGCCCCAGGCGTGGCCGGGTGCCCAAGTGTTGGGCTGGGAGCCCCAGCCCGCCCCAGCCCTGACCCAGGCCGCCCCACAGCTGGCGCCCCCTGAGGGGCTGACACTGCCCCCGCAGGGGGGCTGCTGCCCTGCTCAACCCCGCCTGTAACCACTACTGACTTCCCTTGGGCCTGCCCGCCGGTGCCCTCCACAAGCCCCTCTGCTGGCAGCACCACCTGTAGAGGGAGGCAGGCCGCGGGCGGAAGGGCTAGGCTAGGGTTCAAGGCACCACTTCCGGCGGGCAGAGGCTAGGCTTGGTATGGAGGCAATGTCCCAGGGTAGCAGCGAGGCAGTACACCACAAACGGAGCGGATACGCACACGCAGGCTGGGGTCAACCAGGAAGTATACCAACCAATGCCGGACATGAGGCGGGGCCTGACAAAGCCAGGACTAAACTAGACATACGAGGCCTGAGAAGCCTAACGCGCAGTACCTGGTGCAGCGCCCATGCCTCCAGCCGGGGAAGGTACAAGACGCAGGGCTGTGCGGCAGAGGCTCGGCGCAGAGCCTCCCCAACAATGGCCACGCACCCAGCCGTGGCGTCGCCGCCGCCCGCCACCACCGCGGTGGGGAGGCTGACTGTGTGCACTGGGCAGCCTACAGGAGAGGGGGCAGGGGATCCCAGGGCTATCCCTCAGCTTGCCAGGTCCGAAGCCACTTAAAAGGTAGTTTGATGGGCCAACGCTTTGGCCTGCTGCAGGGAATGTGTGGGGCGGATAGATAGCAATCCTACTTACGACTTATTCATGCTCGAGGCTGCACCGTCGGGCACAGCAGAATCCTTTGCAGTGAGTAGGGTGGCACCAACTTACCCTCCAAGAGCTTGAGTACAGCTCCAGCCGCCTCCTCCTGGCCCCGCTCCCGGTCCCCCGCCAACAGCAGCCGGCACGGCACCCAGCAGCCGCCGCCAGTAGCGCTGCCCTGGCCGTACGCAGAGCCCCCTGGCTGGTGCTGCTGAGGCAGCTGTATGGGGTGACCATGGGTGAGGGCATTGCCACCCTCCTGGGGGGCATTGGGCTCTTGGGGGGCCCTCTGCTGGGGTGCTGCTGATGGTTGCTGCCATGTAGGGGGTGCTGAAGCCCCAGCGTGAGCGTCCTGCGTGCTGTGCAAAGGCAGCACAGCGCCCAGCTGCACCATGAGCGCCTCAAACGCAGCACTAAAGCTCCCCGCGCTGCCCTGCGTGCCTGCTCTTGCTTTCAACACATCACCAGCGGCCCCATGGGTAGGGTCAGCTGCCGGCATCGCATTCCCCGCTGCGGCTGCAGCAGCCGAGGCGGCTACCGCATGCGGAGGGAGCGGCAGACCGCTGCTGTGCAGCACTGCCAGGGCCTGCTGCAGGGCGGGGGCCACCAGCGGCAGCAGGTGGCGGCTCAGCGGCCGTGCCGCGCCGGCGGAGAGGGCTGCCAGCCCATGGCGCCTTGAGCAAGGCGCAGGCGCTGCCGCCAGCGCCTCCCACCAATCCTGCGGCTCCACATTGACGGACGCGAGCAGCTGTTCCACCGGCGCGCTGCCCTGGTGCTGCAGGCGGGCCTGACCCTGCTGTTCTCCAGGTCGTTCCTGCTGCTGAACAGCCCACCCCTGCTGCTGCTGCCCACCACCCCCTGCGGTTGAGGCCTCCTGAGGCGTCAGCAGGCCTGCTGCCCCCGCTGCCGCCCCGCTGTCGCCTTCTACCCCTCCGGCAGGCTCCATGAGGGCGGGGGCGGCCCTGCGCAGCGCTGCCATGACCGCCGCGGTGCAGAGGGCCTGCAGGTCTGCCCCAGCATAGCCTTCCGCCAGGCCGGCAACCTGCAGCAGGCTGAGCGTGCATGAGTGCAGGCTGACACTAAACAATTCGGTACTAGAAATTAGATCGGCAGCGAGATACACTCGACGCAGGGGTCACCGTCCTGAGACTAGCCATGCAAGGCAGGATGCATGGTGTGTTTTGGCTCCCCTTCTCCCCCCTCAGACTGCTGCAATGCGGCCCGGCCACCCTCCCTGTGGCAACCAAAGCTGCCCAAGCATACCAGTTCCCACGGGGCGAGGTGTCCATACATACCAATGCAGTAGCTCCCACGCCTGCATACCTGCTGTAGCAGCTCGGGTGGCGGTTGCTGGGGCCACTTGCGGGTGTGGACTTGCAGGATGGCTGTGCGCTGCTCCGGCCCTGGCAGCCCAAAATATACCTGCAAGGTGTGGCACCAGCCGAGGGGGGTGCGTCTTAAGAGGCCGACCCACGTGCTAAGCACTCGGCAAGGCTCATCTCTTCAGGGACCTCCAGCAGCCAAGTGAGGCAGCCTGACATGGCCACACACCCTGCACAGGGGTGCCGGCCAAGGCAAGCTTCCCCGGGGGTTGGTCAAGACTCCAGCACCGCCCTCGCTGCGTCACCTGATGCACAGGAGCCCTACACCGCAGACTGCTCCGACCCACCCTGCAAGCACATGCATGTCCATGGGGGGTGCACTTGCCTCGCGGTCAAAGCGGCCCGGCCGCCGCAGGGCTGGATCTATGGCCTCCGGCCGGTTGGTTGCCCCCACCACCACCACATTCCCGCGGTCTGAGATGCCGTCCATCAGGGACAACAGCGTCGAGACCACTGCACGGGGGGCATGGGGGACGGGGGCTATTCACGACTGCTCAAACACGAAGCTGCCAGAGGGTACACACCCACGCACGACAACCTAAGCTGGGGTTTTGCTGTCATAGGGGCACCCGCTTTTCCCGGAGCCGCCACCCTTGGCCAACATGTAGCAGCAAAGCCACAGTGCGAATCGAAGTTCAGGTCCAGGACCCTCGGCATGCCGAACTCCAACGATGTTGGCAAAGAAGGCGAGACCCAGAGCATAACTGCACCCCACCCTGTCAGCAAAGGTCGCCCCTCACCGTTGGGCCTGCCAGCCACCAACCTCAACCAATGTGACTAAAACAAGACCCTGCCTGGAGCCCACAGGGTGGTGAGTCCCAGATCGATGCTGTAGAGAGCACATCCTCCCTTGACATCGAGCACCCCAGGAGAGTTGCTCAGGCCGAACTGAGTAAGCTACGCTCCGAGCATAGGTTTGAGTTTCGTGCCCCACCCCCCTACCTACCTGAGGCATAAATCTGATCAGACCCCCCTGCGCGTGCTGCGCGTGCTGGCACCAGCGCGTCCAGCTCATCAAGGAAAATGATGGCTGGGGCGCGGGCAGAGGCCTGAAGGCACGGTGGGAAGCAGCACATGGTTTATTGGTTTATTGATCCTGGGCTAGCGAACAGCAGTAGAGTCAAATACAATGTACAGTTAAATTGAGGCCACCATGCCCTGCACAGTGTCCCTATTGGGGACAACTGTGTATGAAGCACGCAGGACTGGATGCACGGCAACCGCCCCAGTACGATCGGAAAACATTCCTCTACAGTCACTGCCCAAGCAAGGCAAGACTCCGGGAAACAAAAAGGCACTTCTGTGGCGCCACCATCAAGCCAAGCCGGTAAGGCTATTGGTGTCCTCCTCTGGGCCCTTGGACTGCGTCCTCCTGTCCCTGTACCGGAACCTCTGCATGGCCCCCACTTCCCCCCCGTCCAAGAATATACCGTCGACCTGCGCACTTCGGGTCACCCACCCCACGCACCTCCTCAAACAGCAGCCGCAGCGTGCGCTCCGCCTCCCCCGAGAACTTGCCCAGGCAGTCGGCGCCCTTGCGGGCAAAGAAGGTGACGGGGGTGGGGGAGTGCCTGGCGCAGGCGCCCGCCAGCGCCCGCGCCGCCAGCGTCTTGCCGGTGCCGGGCTCGCCGTGGAAGAGGATGCCCCTGAAGAAGTAGAAGGCTTGGAGGGTTCGGGGGGGTGTTGAGCAGGGGGGGGAGTACGGCGAGCTGCCTGCTGGATGAAGGTGCAGCACGGGAAGCCCGGCCGCTGCCAGGTCTTTATAGATGGCATTGACCAAGGTAGAGGCAATGGGTCTTTTTGGTGACATACCATCTCCTGGGCGCAGTAGTAGGCTACAAGCAGTGCCAGGTCTGGACAAGCTCTTCCAGATTGCCACCAATTCAAGGCGTCGCCCTGCAGCAGACTGTCCAAGGACCACACAAGCTGACCAGACACAGTCCCGGTCCCAAGGTGGCTAGCCCACCTGGGAGGGGTGATGCCCATGGATTTAAACAGCTGAGGGTAAACCAGCGGCAGCAGCACCATCTCCCGCAGCTGGCCCACCACCGAGTCCAGCCCCGCGATGCTACCAAAGTCGGCCTCCGCGACCGCACTGCTGCCGGTAACCACCCCCAGCTGCTGGGGGGAAGGGCGTGGCTCGGACGGCACAGGCACGCCCCCTGCCCGCCCTCTTGGTAGCACCGGCGGAAGCTGCCCCAGACCACCAGCCTCTAGCTGGGTGCTGGGGTATGGTGCAGGGACACCAGCGGCGCTGGTGCTGCGCCCAGGGCCTCCCAAGGTCACCGGGTTTAGTCGTGCTTTGTCACGAGCCAACCGCGCTGCCTCCTTCTTGGCAAAGTGCTCCTCGTCGTCGCTGGAGTCAGCGGCTGCCCTGTGCCTGAGAGACCTAAGCAGCAGGCAAGACAGACAAGGGCGGGGCACTGATAACCAGACAAAGCGGCACTTGCTCTACACAGAGGAGGCCTGTCAGCACTGCTGGTAGGAGGTTGAAATAAAGCAGACACACTTGCTCAACCTGATCCATATTTCCCATTCATAACTTCATAAGCCGTCCCACCATTTCAAACAAGGCTCACCACGAAGGCATGTCCACACTCCTTGGACCCAACCACGCAGTGATAATCATTCCAGTAATGTCACGAATACAAGCAGGCACACCTAAGCTCCCGTCGAGCCCGCTTCAGCGCAGCTCGCGCCGCCATCATGTGATCGTAGATCTCCATGGCCCCATGCCTGCCCCGCTTGCGCCCGGGCTGCTTTGGCAGCGGCAGCGCGGTGGGCGGCGACAGCAGGTCACCTCCCGGAGTCCCACCGGCACCGCCAGTGCTGGCTCCACTCCTGCCGCCGCCTGGGGTTCTGCCTGTATTCGCCGCAGCTGCTGGCCTGGGTAGCGTGAAAGGGTTCCGCCTGCACGAGGGCAAAGGGGATCCAGGGTGGATCCAGGGCGAATCCCTCCCTCAGTTGGCCTGTACTTCATGGTGATTGGGTATCAGAACAGAGCTGCTGCCAGCTGCTGGGTGGTCAGTGCTGGGAAGGCTGACCTGACGTACTACCAGCACACTGGGCCCATTGCAATGAAACGAATACGTTGCCAGCACCGCCAACAAGCGCTCCCTCGCTGGCGCTGATACCAGCCGCAGGTTCACCACATAGGCCGCGCATCTCCTCTAGCCTCCTGCCAGGCGCACCCACCCCACGTCTTCCGGCTTCTGTGGGAACAGCCGTGCGTGCTCCTTGCAGGCCAGTGTGTAACTGGAGCAGTGGAACGCACAGCCCGCTTTGCCGGCACAGGGCAGGTGGAAGGAGCATGGGCAGCGCTCCAGCAGGCAGCCTAGGGTCGCCCCACGCCGGCCGCAGTGGCTGCAGTGCATCTGCCGGCCACGCCGGACGGCGGCCAGCACCTTGCGGAGGGTGCCCTGCTCGGTTTGATAGACCTGCAACAGATGGCGGTCCCTGACGTGCAACGGCAACCTAGCGCCATGGCCGGGCGTCTTCTCAACAGTCAGGTGGCAGAAACTAATAAGACCGACTAACACAACTACCAAGAAAGGGTGTGAGTATCAAGCTAAGAAGCTGAGCCCTAAGCTGTATAGCTAAAAAGTATGAGCCAAGCACAACTGTCAGCCCTGCACAACTGTCAGTGGTCCCGCCTCACCCACCTCCGGACTCCAAAGGGCGCAGAGCCTGTGCACATATAGCTCCTGCCCGCCGCCTTTATTAGCGTCCGCCAAAGGTCCCAGCAGGGGGCCCAGCTTCTCAGCACCCTGGCCCTTGGAGCCGCACAAAGCGCATGATTTGTCAGACCACATAGCAGGGCCTCTATCCTAAGTTTCTATAAGGTCCCTGAAGAGAGCACTGCTGGCACCATGGTCATCAAGCTTGTAAGGGGCTGATCAGGCACGTAGAGTTCCAACATGGGTATCAGATATTTACAGAACAGTATTAGATACACTGCACTGCCAGGTAGGCCAGCAGTGGATTTTGTAGTCTGGCGCGCTGGGAAGTTCCCGCTCCCAAGGTTGCAAGGCCTTGTCGCGCGTTACAGCTTGCCTTGGCATGCTAGATCTGCCACTTAATCAGCGTTTGTCGGTACTGTCCAGACTTGGTTCTCCTCCTGCCGAGGTCGGGAACGAGATGGCAGAGGAGGGCTACAACGAGGCCCTGGAGCTGGAAGGAGCAGAACAAGATGCTGGCGTTGATGATATGGAGGCCACTGCGGTGGGTGGTCCAACAGGCTCCACAGCTGGTTTCAGCATTGCATCAGGTCTGCACCTGCCCAGCGCAGGTGCCTGGCAATATTGCCTACGCCAGACCTACACATGCACAAGGAGCGTTTGTGTGTGACGTCTCTGCAGGGCCGATCGCCGGGCCTGCCGTGGCATGTTTTCGGGCCAATGCTGTGGCAGCTTGCGAAGCAGAAACTGACATATTTTGCTGCGTAAAGTTGCAGAAAAAAATATGTGAAAAGATGAAGCAAGGGCACATAAGAAAAAAGCCAGCATCTGGCTTGTTTGTGTCGTGCTGAAGCTTAGGAAGGCAGCATGGCCCTCGTGTTTGTCTTTAGGAGCTAGAGGCGATGAAGGCACGGCTTCAAGAGATGGAAAAGGAGGCAGCGAAGCTGAAAGAGATGCAGGTGAGCTTTGTTGCTTGATAAGGAACGTGTGGGCCCAGGGAGGGTGGAAGCCTGGAAGGGCGCTCGTCAGTTGAACTGTGCCAGGTTCGCCACCCTCTGTTTCTTACCTGGAGCCTTGGTAACCACTTTGTCCCCCTTGTTGTGATGGGCTGCAGGATAAGGTGCAGAAGGAGTCGGGCATGACGCCCGCAGGCTCTGGCTCGCTGGAAGCCGGGGGCCCCGGCAGCAAAGAGGAGGTGGACGGCCGGTCTGTGTACGTGGGAAACGTGGATTACGGCTGCACGCCGGAGGAGCTGCAGGTAGGGCTAACTGGCCTGGTTAGTTGCTGGGTATTACTGGGCATTAAGCAGTGCAAGGCGGCTGCTTGTCGCCCGCGGGGGTGGAGGTGGTGGTTTGTATGCAGTTGGCTGCTGGCTGGCGGCGCTGTGATGTGGGGTATGCAGGGTTGCAAGAAGAGGACAGGCTCTTGTCCCAACGCTGGTGCCCTGCCTTTGGTGCAGATGCACTTCCAGAACTGCGGCACAGTCAACCGGGTGACCATTCTGACGGACAAGGGCGGCAACCCCAAGGGCTTTGCTTACATCGAGTTTTTAGAGGCGGATGCGGTTGCTGCTGCCTGCCTTATGGAGGGCTCGGAGCTGCGGGGACGACAAATCAAGGTGGGTGGGCCGTTGCAATGGTGCCCGGATATGTTATCGGGATTAGCCCTGGAGGCACGTGGCCGTGTTGCAGCGGGCTTGTTTGGGGGTATCTTTCTAACAAGGGGGTGTGAGTCTCCAAGAGTAGTTGGAAAACTTGCGGGCAGTTTGTGCAAAGCAGGGGGCCACGTCCAGGGATTGGGCACTGCAAAGCGCGCATTGGCGGGTGGCGGGCTTTGCACCATCTCTGCGTAATGCTGACGGCGGTGTGTTGATGTGCATGGAACCCGCCTGACACCCGGCCTCAACTTGCGGGCATGCTACATCCTGCGCCGCAGGTGTCACCCAAGCGCACCAACGTGCCTGGCATGAAGCAACGAGGGCGGGGCCGGGGGCGGGGAAGGGGCCCGCCGGGCTACTTCCCTATGATGCCCATGATGCCGCCACCCTTCATGTTTGGGTATGGGTGAGTTCTTAGGCCTGGCCTGATGACGCCTAGGCACGGGTTGTTTTACTTTCCTCGAGCAGGGGCTGCTAGGGAGGAGGCAAGGTTCCAGCATGTGTGGATGTTTGGGCTGGCAGGGTGGTGTGTTGCGGGGCATGCGGCTCACTCCAAGGCTAGTGACTGAGGGCCTGCCCAAGGCAAGCTAGGTGGGGGGGGGGGGCAGGGAGCTTAGCTAGTGCGGTGTCGGTGCATGCAACGATTCAAGGGGACGTTCAGAGGGTAGGCTGTTGCTAACGTTGCAAGCGCAACCCGGCTGGCAGGGTCCTTTCCGGTTGTCCCGCAGTAGCCATTCGATATGAATGTGGTTTTGAGGTACGGGGCAAGCCTGCGAGAGCGGCTTGTCTGCACAAGTAAGCAGTACACCTGGGTGTGCTACAGCTTCAGTTTCCTTTTAAACCCTTGATGCAGGTACGCACCGCGTGGCAGGGGACGAGGACGGGGCGGTGGCTACTACTCTCCCTACTAGGCTATGCGGCTGCTGCTGGCACAGTCTGATGCTGGCATAGTTGGCTGCCAACCTCCCTACTGAGCCATGCCGCTGCTGCTGGCATAGCTGGGGTGTAAGCTTGGCGCACTAGCTTATACGTGGGGACGTTTTGTGTGAAATCTAATGAGTCTGTGCCCTTTCAGCTGTGGCGTCAGCCTAGTCTGGTCTGGATGGCAGGTCTTTGAATGCTTGTTTGACACCAATTGCTGGATTGCGGATTATCAATCTGCGTCCGGGACGTGTGCTTGCTGGGATGTGATCGTGCTTTTGACCTGTGACAGTTAACCCAAATGAGTACAGCCATGACACTGTGAGGAGCTGGATGTTACATCTCCAAGCTAGTGTTTAGAGTGGCAATTGAGGGCTCGCAACTGCATTGCAACGCTCCAAGCAGCAGGCTTGCATCAGACTGCTTAAGGTCCGCAGGTTGCAAATGTTCAGAGATTGTTCCGCACAATAACAGCCCAAGGTGGAACATTTTCTTTGCTGTAATGCTGGCACAAAAGACATAAACAAAAGCGCTGTGGCACTATGACACGCACATGTATGTACCAATAGGTATACCCGTCCCTTTACAATCCACTTCATGGTTTGGCCAGCTGGTAAATACAGAGGAAGCCGCCAAAAGATACTGTACAGGCTAAGAGTCAGCAACCCAGTAACCCCAATCAGGACCAGTCATCTTTCTTAGGGGCAAGGCCGTCCTCATCGTGCTTACTCTCACCAGTTTCCTGGACCTGCAGAACAGAACATATGACTTCTGTCTATTCTGCACCTCATGCAAGTAGCCCATCGACCAAAACATGTGCACCGGCTTCAAGCCAGCAAGTTGCACGGGGGCCGACCCTTGCTGCACAAGCCATGCATGCCATGCCCGGCCCACTCAAGGGCACGCGCTGGCTTGTACAACAGTTGCGGGCGCCGAAGGTCACCTAGTGAGACTCCAACGAACAATCAGCCCGCAAGGGAAGGACTTTGCAAGTGCAGCAGACCAGGCTGCATTGCTGTGTGCCAGACCAGTGAGGGCGCCGCACAGAGGCCAGCGCAAAGCACAGCAGCCCAGAGCTCTAGGAGGGTCACTTAGCACCAGCCCACTCGCATGCACTGTGTGTGCCTGCCATCCAAAGATTTGAACAGCCTTGCAACCAATGCATTGTGCAGCACCCCGCCTTCCCAGCCCCCGCCCCTCCTGATCTATTCATCCCACCCCTCGCTTGGGGCACCCAGCGGCGACCCCGTCCCCCCGCCGCACCAAGTTGTGCAATAACCCATATCCCGCCTTCCCTGCCCTCCCGCTCACCTCCTGATGCTCCAGCGCCCCCGACAGCTCCCTGACAGCCACTACAAAGTAGTCATGCAGCTGCTTTGCGCGAGAGGGGTCCAGGGCGGTGAACATTGCCGCCAGCTGGCGCCCCAGCCCCACCCCAGTGTTGACCACCATGCCCAGGGTATCAAAGGCAGCAGCCTGCTGCAAGCCCTGGGCGGAGTGCAGGGGCATGCCTTCAGGAGGGCTCAGGCCCCACAGGCCTGCTGCTGCTTGCTGATGGTGCTCTGCGCGCTGTGGTTTCCTGCCCAGCGCAGCACGCTCCAGCGCCAGCACCTCGGCTAGGCGCTGGGCGGCGTCGACCATGGCCCTGAGCTTGCACAGGGCTAGCTCTCCAGGCTCCAGCTGCTGCAGCGCTGCGGAGGGCCCTGCTGCTGCGGAACAGGAAGGAGAGGAGCGCGCTGGCTTGCCGTTGGGCGCGGCCCCTGCAGCTTCTGGTGCTGCAAGGGCCGCCGCAAGGAGCTTCGCACCTCCTCCAGCTGCTGCTGCATGGGCCGCTTGATCGCCGCTGCTGCTGCTGCTGCCCTTGCCGCAAGAGCCTGCAGCGTGGCCATTCTGGGGGACCACCTCTGCTCCCGCAGGCAACGCCCCAGCAGCGCTCTGCCAAGCTGGCAGCCTCGCTGACGCGACATGCGGTGCCTGCTCAGCCTGCTGTGCAGCTGGCACCGTAGCCGCTTGGCTGGCCAGCTGTGCAGCTGCCAGCTCAGCAAAGGGGTCGTCCTGAAGCTCCGCCGGCGCCTCCAAATCACTGCGAGACGAGGCACCACCCAGGTGCGGCAGCGAGCCACCCCTGCTGCTAGCACCGCCCAGCCGGGGCGCCCGCCCCTCCTGCTGCTGCTGGCCACTCCACTGTGGGGAGGCAAGGGGCGACTGGGTGCCAGGCAGGGGTGCCGGCCTGGTAGTGCTGCTGTGTGTGCTAAGGGTGACAGTCGTCTGGGCCCCATGCCTCCCGCTGCCGCTGCTGTTGGCACCTCTGCCCGACAGGCTCCTGCTGAGGGGTAGCGGCAGGGCTGTGGGCTCACGACCCTCGCTGAAGCTGCCTACTTCCTCAAACTGACCCTTGCTGCCGGCATCACCGCTGGTAGCTGCTGCCGCTGCTGGCCCCACTGATGCGGGCACGTCTTCGCCGTCGGCTTCACCCAGCAGCTTCCCCCCCAGGGCCAATGCCTCTGTGCCTGCCAGGCCCCCGCCCAAGCCATCCACGCTGCTCTGATTGCTGCTGCCGCTATGGTCGCTCCCGCCGATGCTGCTGCTCCTCCCCCTGCCCCGCCGCCGCAACCCGCACCAGCCCCCGCAGCCTCCGCCACAGATGCCACCACAGCGCTTTCCGCGCTTTGACTGCTTGCCCTGCTTGGCACGCTTCCGGAAGGCCTTGGGCGGGTTGACAAGCCAGCTGAGTGCTGTCATGGAGCCTCCCAGCTGTACTGCCAGCTCCCGCACATCACCCACATGCCCCTGGACCAAGGCCAGGTTCACTACCGTGCTTTGCAGCCAGTACAGCATGCTCTGCAGCAGGCCCAGCATGGTGGAGCACCTACGCAGCAAGGACCTGCACCAGGTGACACGAGGGGGGTGTCAGCCAAGGCGCCGTCATCATCAATGGCGCAGGTTTCAAAGCTACCTGCTTGAAGTGACCAAGCACCATCGTACTGCTCAGAAAAACACCCAACAAACGCGTCACAGCAGTGGTTCCGAGCTGCGACAGACTGACAAGTACCGCTGACAAATCCACCATCGACCTCCTCCCCAAGTCACTTGGCCAGGGACAACAAGTTTTACCTTTCCCACGTACCGGCCGACAGCGTACCAACCTGATGTGCATGCCAGCTCCAGCCGTGTTTGCGGGCACTCGGGTGCACGGAGGGAGGGGGCCAGCGAGGCTCACCTGTACTGCTCAGTAGGGAAGATGCGTGGCGTGTGGAACATGCACCACTCCTTGTCTGCAGCCACCAACAGCTCATTAAGGTCGGCCAGTTCTGTCTGAAGCCGGTGGACCGCCTCTGTCAGTGGGCGCAGCTTGGCCTCCACCCCATCGTCGCTGTACGTCCTGCGGGACAGAGTGACAGGGCACACAGTTGACGCACATGTGAAATATGGTTCACCAGCGGACGGGCGGCAAAGCTGCGCGGCGACATTGTGCACACTGCGGTGAATATGCAGGCACGGCTTGGATGCTGACCATGGGACTGCTGAGAGCCCATTGCTTGACGCACCACAACATTGTGCGCCTGCAATTTCTTAACAAAACTGGTGCCTTAACTGGGGTCTTAAGCTGCAGCTGCAATCCATGCACGGCTGCCAATGCAGGTGCATGACAGGCGCTGGACATATGCCAGGCTTGGTGTCCGCCCAACCCACTCACATGCTGGTGTCCGTCCATGTGGCTCCAGGCAGGTTGAGATCAGCATCGGGCGTCACACAGACCTGATGTAACGCCCACACCTGCAAGCGGTGCCGGGATGCAACTTAGTCTCATCCTCATCTCACATGGCATAGCTCTGCACGGTGCATGCCCAGCCTTGCCTGGCTAACATCGATGCAGCTGGCGCGCCTTGCCGCACGCGCCACCACACAACCAGCCTCACGCTACACGGGGCATCAGCATCAAGACCGCCACCGCTGCAGCTGGACAAAGTCTTGCTTGTTTGTGCCTTGGTCCCTTGTCCCAAGGTGGGCGACATGCGAGCGCAACCCCAGCTGCAGGCGTGACATAACAGGGTACCAGAACCTGGCAGCAAGACATTGGCCTACAGACTGACCTAGCTGCCCGCTACAGGCCGTGCGGTACAAGAAACAAGATGCGCATCTTAGTACTCAAGGGATTCCACAATGCAGCCACCCTCGCTCACCCCCAGGTCGCCAATCTTGATAAGCAGGCTGGCTGTGTCCCTCTGGATGAGCCAGCGGGCCCGAATGGGGAAGACCAGAACAGAGACAAGCGTCGAGATAGCCACGCCGATCTCAATGTTCACCACACGCCAGAGGCAGTACTTGAGGCTCATTTCCCCATCCCTGCGCCAATCATAAAGGGACTTTTCACACATGGTAGTGATCCTGAGCCTGACATCCCAAGTCGCGCTGCACCCAGAAGCTGGTATACTTGCGAGCCTCTCACGGAAGTCATCATACCTCCACAGCGATCATGAATGAAGGGTACAATGCCACACTCATGCGCTCAGGTGTGCTCTCATACAAGTACAGAACAGGCAGAGAAGCACCACAAAGTACGTGCCAGCCTTGGGCATTGCTAGCCGCCGTCCTCTCCTCAGTCAACCCACCTGATGCCCGAGCCAACGACCACCGGTACCGTGAACAGCATGGCGAAGAAGAAGTGCTCAATCTTCTTAAACCGCTGCTTGTGGACCGCTATCAGGCCACCCGTTATTGACAGGCACACGATGGCAGTGGGGCCCAGCCCATGGCCTCCTGGGTCTGATAGATCCCAGTCGTGCTTGGATATGAGGTCTGCCAGTTCCAGGGCAAAAAGGCCGATGGCCCCGCCGATCAGAACACCTGCTGCGCGCAGCAAGCCTTTGCCCAGCGCGCCGCCCATGTTGGGCTCAGACACAACCGCTGCACAGCAGACAACCGTGGGAAAGGGGCGAGGCTGTTGGTGTGCCGGCTAGACCCACAAGAGGGGGCACGGATTGAGATATGAGCACTGTGAAATGATATAGCAAACAAATTGCAGCACCCAGGCCTGTAGGGCTCCAGCTCAGGCGCTTGCTGGACAGCTTGCAGGCTAACAGGCCCTTGGCGTTAGTGTTCCTCGCTGTCAGTGTCAGGTGCCTGTCAAGACTCACCCAGGGTGATCACAGTCCAAATGGTGTTCCCTCCCTTTAACTCCCGCCAGACGGCGTTGATCACAAGAGGGAGCATGGCAAAGGCAAAGCCGACGCCCATCTGCAGGCAGGAGAGCCCAAAGGCGCTGTATCTCCAGTGCATACTCCCTGGCACCTTGGGGCTGTTCCCTGCCAGGGTTCCGGGTGCTTACCTGGATACCGAGGTAGATGTGCTCAGGTTTGTAACCAGAGAAATACTTCTCAATGGCCGCTAAGGTGCGGTACAGTGAAAAGAATGCCATGTGACACCCCTCCGGTGCTCCAGCTAAAACTGGCTTAGGACCGTAAAGTTGGCGGACTCAGGCTTGTGGGCAGCTCTGGTCGGACACCACGGTCCTGCTGCAGCGGCGGTGATCAAGGTGCATATCGATGTACGGGCAAGCTGGTTACCCTCAATTCATAAAATTAAAAGTCCAATCGACCTAATTGTAAGCAACACCAGACAGCAACGCGCAGGAGAAATTACGCACTCCATGTGTCATAGATTAGTCAGGTACCCACAGGCAGGAGGCTTCACAAACTGAGGACTGCTGCAAAGGTGCAACAGCACATCATGCACGACAGCTTGCAGCACAGAGGCCACCCTTCCTCAGACTTCAGGCTGGACTACACAGGTGAAGCTAGCCAAGCTAGTAGCCTGATCAGTGGGTCTCTGCTCTAACCCTCTGCTTCCGACAACCCGTGAAGGCATCTGTAATTACAACACGACACTTATGATATCTTCCAATAACACATCCTAACGTAGTTCGCCATACACATATCAGTCCCTTCGCAAGTGTTACATTCGCAAGCACTATGGTCCAGCCCAAGCCCGCAGCACAAGAACAGTGTCACAGCAAGTTTCGAAGCCATTACAGAGGACCCAACACCGCGACAATATTGCTAAAGCAAGAATATCAATACTTACACAGACGTTGCACACCCAAACACCTGGCAAGCCATTCACCATATGAATCATCATTTGTTGTAGCTGATGCAGGAGCAGGTCCAAGTAGGTTCGCGAAACCATGTTTGAAGCCAGTTGACATAAGTCATAATGCCCTATTTAGATGGCGCCATCCAAATGGCGATCACGGCTTGCTTGCACGGCACCCCACAGAGGAACCCTGGTGCTGGCTGCTGGCGCCTTGGCCCCCTCATGGTCATAAGGGAACGGGCGGCACTGCAAGGTGGGGGATCCCCAATCTCCCTGCACCCACAGGCTATGTACCAACCCTACCCTGTGCACCCTGCCGCAGCGCCAGCGCCCTACCTACCAATGAGGAAGGCACACACAGACTTCATCTCTTACTAGGACCCAGCAGACTTCCTGTCCCCCTGGAGAGGGGCCACAGTGGCGTGCTTTGCCATGACGCACACCCTGTTGTGCCACAACGGCAGCGTGGTGCTAGCCCTCCCAGCTAGCCAGCCAGCCGGCCCTGCTGCACAGCACACCATGTCATGCCGCCGCGCCAGCGCCTTCCTTGCTCTCCAGGAAAGCGCGCACAGCGGGCATGCCATGCTGACTCAGCTCCTCCAGCCCCCTCTTCAGCCTCGCTGCCGCCTCGCTGCACAGCTCTGGCTGCAGGTTGGCAAAAGCCACCCTCACGTGGCCGGTCGTGCCGCAAGCGGAGCCAGGTATGAGGCAGACCTTGTGCTTACGCACCAGCCAGGCGGCCACCGCCTCGTCATCCTCACACCCTGCTAGCGATAACACAGAAGGCAGACCTGGCCCTGGTCAACATAGAATGCATGTTGCAGCAATGGTTGGCTTGGCGCTTACTTAGGCCACCACTGCAACGCCCCTGCTCAGCCTCTTGTGGGTGGGGTCAGCAACCCGTTAGTGCCACACCAATGAATGCCAATGGCATGGCGCCTGGAGATGGTACCAGCTGTTGCGCCACACTGCTGACATGCCAACTTCCATGCCGCCCAGCTTCATCGCTAGGACGCTCCCGCCGACAAGCAACGCAGCAGAAAGGCGCGGAGCACAGTATGCTAGGAGTTAGAAGTCCTACCTGCGCAGAGGGCCTGACTGGACACATTGGAACCAGCCAGCATCAGGGCGAAGTGTGCGCGAAGACCCTCCTTCAGTGGTAGCAGACAAGCAGGGCGAGGGCTGCACCACCCCAGCCCACCCACCTGGTGGCAGCCTGGCCCAGAGGTAGATCGCGCCCTCGCCGCCGCCCACGCCGCTGCCAAGCGTCCCCAGCGGCGTGAGGGCATCGATGATGGCAGCCCTGCAAGACAGCACGGTCCGCCAGAAGAGCGGTCGGGGAAGGCACACGGCACTCGGTGGGGCCTGTTGATATGGTCAGCTGAAAGGTAGAACCCTGGACACCGGACACAAACCCCCAAAGATGTGCAGATGCAGGTATGCAGAGCCAGGTCAGGCCAGAAGGGAGGCAATACAGGTTTCGCCAAGCGTCCCAGCACCCCTAACAACTCGAGCAGCGACTTGTTGTCACCCTGCTACTCCCATGGGCAAGCCCGGCCGGGCAGCCTACCTGTTTCCCTCCAAGCCGTGGACCTGACTCTCGACCCAGCCCCTCCCTGCCTCCAAGGCCCCCAGAGCCACCCATTGGCTCAGCTGGGTTGCACAGACAATGACAGTGTCCTGCGCAGGAAGTCGCACAAGCAGGGAATGCAATCCCTCGCCAACGGTGGGCCTTTCGGCATGCCCATGCTTACATGGGCCGGCGCTGGCAGCCCCCCCTCCCCAACAGACTTGTGGCCACCCACCTGCCACAGGCAAACAACTGGCGACGTGCATAGCACATGCACAGGCCCAAGCACTTCAGCAGGCAACATGCACAACTGCCCAGGCCGAAAGGCAACCTAGGCAGTGATGCTAACGACGCTGAGCCCACAGTATGCTGTCAATGCGGTGCACCACAGGCATGCACAAGGGCATTTGCCGGCAGGCATCACCCCACCTGGATCTTCACAAGCTCTGCAGCAAGCTTGCTGCTGCCATCCTCAGGAAAGGCTAGGTAGCCGACTCGCCACCCCATCATCCCGTAGGCCTGCACATAGGCGAGCCCCCAGGTGCACAGAGAATTCGCTGAGGGGTGGGAGGTAGCGTGCAGTCTGCATGTTGCGCCGTGACCGCATGCATATACCCAGGCTTCGTCTAAAACACACAAACTTGCAGCGCACCAGCAGCAGCTAGGCAGCATCCTCACACATTTCCCCGGCGGTGACAAATCTACGTACTTTCTGCCTGCCACATGGCTTTTGGCTTCCGCCATTTGAACTATTACCCACGGCAGGGCCGCCACCGCCCCTATCCAGACTTGTGGAAAAAAATCAGGGCTGATATGGTACGACTTAATGTCATGTCCCCACCACAAGCACACCACTAGCCCAGCCAGCCATCACACCCACACTCGCCTTGCTGAATGAGAACAGGTTGAGCACGTGAGGAGCTGCGATGCAGTGGTGCTGCCTGCCGTTGTAAACAAAGTGTTCATATGTGTTGTCTAGCAGCAGCCAGGCCCCCGCCCGCCTGCAAAGCTCTGAAGCCCGCTCCAGCTCCGCCGTTGACAGCAGCACCCCTGGACAGCAGCAAGAGCTAAGAATATGTCTCAGGCAAGACATACAGCAAAACTGCATAGAACCCTGTCAGGCCAATATACCCGTACCTCCTCTTTGATCGCATTGCCTGCCACCCTAAATAGACATGTCGAGGATGGCGGCCCCAAGGCTAGAGACAGACAGCGCTGAGTGAGCCCAGGACTGGCTTTCGTAGCCCAAGTCCGGTGGAGGGAGGGCCGAGGGGCTGCCATGTGACGGCATAGGCACCCTACTTGTGGAGAGTTTGGACCCACGCCAGGTAGGACCATCTCCACAGACCAGCAGCATCAGTAGCACTGGGCCAAGGTGTGCCTTCCTTGGTTGGTTCTCCCGGTTGTACCACCGTCGAGACAGCCCCATGTACAAGGCACCCAGTATGCGCCTCTGCAGCCCCTCCCACACCCCTTGGCAGCTGCACGGCCACCCATGCGCACGACCCTGTTGCTGCTGCTCCCCTCCTCGCTGCTGGGCGGGCAGCTTGCCTGTGGGGTTGCAGGGGTTTGTGATGACGACCATCTTGGGTGGGCTGGGCCCCGCCAGGGCCCCCTCCAGCCAGTCAAGGTCTGGATGCCATGAGGATGAGTCACAGGGCCCCAGCACCACATTCCTGCCACCGCCTGCCATCTGCATGCCCTCACGGACGGTGTACTTATGCCCACCCCAGCAAAAGCAACAACACGGGGAGAGACCAACTGGATCAGATCTCAGGCAAGACACAGAGCATGACTGCATACAACCCTGTCAGCCCAGTACACCTGTACCTCCTGTCTAATCGCAATGCCTGCCAAATTTGACCCAATAGCGTGCTTTCATGCCAAGTGGAGCCTCCCTGGTGAGAAGTAGCACACAGAGTGCTGGGTGGCAGGCACAGGTACTCCCCTCCCGTACAATCCCTCCGCCAGCAAGCATTACTGCAGCAAAGCAGTCAACAGGGACGACGACCCTCACAGCAGGGTGACAGGCAACCCCACCCCAACAGCAGTGCCCCACCTGCAGTGCCATGAGGTGGTTGAAGTAGAAGGGGGAGAACAGGACCACCGAGTCGCTGGCATCAACCAAGGCCAGCACAGCGTTCACAAAGCCCTGGTTGGCACCAGCCGTTACCATCACGTCATACTGCACAGCATGCAGGGCGCTGTTGTCACATGCATCAAGGGGCGGGAACAGCAGCACGTCACACCTGCACATGCTACCTCGCACAGACCTGCCATGGTCAGCATCCACACCAAACCCAGGCACAAATGCCACAGCACATCTGCAGGCCGGTGCCAGAGACCAAGGACACAAGGCTTGCCCGCCTTCAAAGAGCACCTAAACCTGGACATTATCTGACACACATGACCCACCCAGACTTACACCCTCAAGCCCGTTCTCTGCTGCTATTTTCTGCCGCAGCGCGTCTCGCAGGGCTGGCAGGCCTTCGTCGGCACCATACCCGTGTATGCCACCCTCAGCCAGGGCTTGAGTCGCACGGTCGAGTGCCTCCTTCGGTGGCTTCCAGTGAACGACACCTGTGCATGAAACAGCATGGGCTTCAGTGACAGTGACAGTGCAGGAACAGGGAGCTCTCAGTCTGGAAATGGGAGAGCATAGCCCGGGTGCCGGTGCTGCTCACGGTACTCCTAGCTGAGGGGCCTCCTGCGCAACCAGGCCAAAATCTGTATCTGTTATATCTGGAGAGCTGGGCTATGTACCACCCACCGAACCTTGAGCCAGGGAGAGTGCTCCAGGGGTGCCCGCAACAAGGGCCTTGGTCTTGACTATGCAGGGCGGGTCCGTCTGGGCCACCCTGACTGACACCTCTGGGCTGCCGCCAACTGCCGTGCCGTTGGTCGCGGCCATGGCTTGCACTCTCTTCAGCAGGGGCTGGGGACCTGTTGAGAGCCGGCAAGAACAGCCCAAGTGCCGGGCTCCACACCACATGGGAGTGTTGATCACAGAGCTTGGAGGCGCTTAAGAGTATCCAGAGCTGCAATACTACCTAGGCACATGTACAGTCGCCTCTCATTTGCAAGAACTGTGACGGTCATGTGCCACCGTGGCGCTCTGGGCGGGAGCGTACGAGTCAAGCTGGTGTCGGAAGCCTGCCTTTGCCGACCGAAAGGATTGCAGAGATTAGTTTAATACTTAGGATAGACACGTCATCGAGCAGTTCTTTCTTCGGGTGAGGCTCTGTGGTGCGGCTTCCCTGGCGCTTGCCGACCTACTCACTCGGGGATAGCCCGCCAGTCACACCTCGTCTGCAGCGTTCTTAACCCCTCCTCCCAACCTTCAAATCTTGAGACCGCTATTCTAAAGGGGTTCATTCTCTCGCAGCTGTAGCTGAGCTGGGGCATTTGGAATTATGAGTGAGGAGAAGATGAAGAGCACCGGGACGGTAAAGTGGTTTAACGGTGCGTTTCGACACCCCTTACAAGATGTCATCCAGCAGCTTTCCTGCCCATAACAATTGCAACCCTCCTGCATCATGACCAGGCGGCTAACAGGGTGACCACCGATGCCTGATGTGCAGTTACCAAAGGCTACGGTGAGCCACCCGGCAGTTCGGCAGAACGAAGTTATGGCTGCTACCGAGACATCGACATATCTGCTAGTTAGGGTTGCTGCATCAGATGACCTGATTGAAGCGTCTGCTGCCTGGGTTGTCAGGTGCTGTAAAAGACAGCAGCACAGCATTAACTGCCGCTCTCCGTGACTCACCTGTGTCCTCTGCTGCAGGATTTATTACCCCCGATGGCGGTACGTTGTGTGGCACACTGCCGCTGGAGGGGACCTATCGCGGCAGCAGTCCTTAGTGTGTGACGCCGTGGGCGCGTGTCGTGATGCGCATCGGGCCGCCACTTTGGGCAACTGTGGCCTCCCTCTTTCCATGCGTGCCCGCGCTGCCGCTGCCCGCACTGTGCCACACCCTGCGTGTGCCTTTCCTTACCCCACCCACACCCCTCTTGCCTCCTGCCAGGTGGGGAGGACCTGTTTGTGCACCAGACCGCCATCGTCGCTACTGGCTTCCGGTCGCTGAGAGAGGGAGAGGCAGTCGAGTTTGTGATCGAAACTGGCGATGACGGGCGCCAGAAGGCCATCGACGTCACAGGGCCCGGGGGGGCGCAACCGGAGGTGCGGCCGTCTGTCTGTGCGCCTGTCCGAGTTCTCTGTCTGTCTGTCTGTCTGGCAGTAGCAGTGGGATGGCCAGTGCATGCTGCTGTTTGCAGAAAGCTTGCTGCTGTGTCCCTGTGTCGAGGGAAGGTGGGCAGCATGCTTTCCCGAGGTGACAGCAGCGTTGGGAAAAGTGGCGAGTTCTGGCTCAGCTTCAGTGTGGCGCGTTGTGGCTGGGCTGCGTACTTGCTTGGCGTCAGTGGCGGCCGGCCTGCTGTGTGTCGGCCATTCTCAGGGATGGCACCTTGCTGAAAGGGGCAGGAGATCAGGTGCTGTTGCTTCGCCGCCTCACGCGGAATGGCTCTCCTGTCCTGCAGGGCGCACCCCGGCAGCAGCCTAGGTTTGACAGCTACGGCGGCGGCGGCTTTGGCGGGGGTGGCTATGGCGGCGGGTACAACGGTGCGTGGGATAGTGTTCCTGTCTGCGGCAACTGGGCCCGCCCTGTGGTGACCTGTTGTATCCTATGCTGACCGGGCAGTTGGATGTCTCGCGGGATTGTGCAGGCCTTGACTGGCGCATGTTGCTTGCACTGCAGCCTCTGACCGGTGCTGCGTGCTGTGCCTGCAGAGGGGTATGGTGGCGGGGGCGGCTATGGAGGCGGTCGGGGAGGGGGCCGTGGCAGGCGCGGCGGCTACGGGTGAGCAGAGCTCCAGCTAGGTGTAGCTGCATGTTGTGTGGGAGGGTGTTGTTGCGCTGCACTGGTTGCTGGGCGTGATAGGGATGTTGTAGGGGAACAAGATTCTCGCCATGAAGCCAAATGCGGAAGTGACTGAGCGCTAGGCGAGGTGCTGGCACGCTGTTCAGCCATGGATAACTGCCCAATGCTGCTACATGATGCAGGGGGGGTGGCTATGGCGGGGGCGGCTATGGTGGTTATGACCAGGTAGGGCGCCCAGCTGCCTGCATGCAGCTTGATGTTGGGGATGTTTGGGGATGGTTGTTGCTGTGAAGCGGCTGAAGGCCTGGCGGGGTGCCTAGCATGAGAGCAGCAGTAGGAAGCACTTACGATGCGACACGCGCGCCTTTTCGCAACGTGTGACCGATTGGGCGAGTTAGTGTGTTGTAAGCCCCCTTGCCCTTGCCTGCCGGTGGTGCAACAGTTGAGAGTCCGAGCTGCCCTGGGCCCCTACCCCCGGCCCCAGCAGCGGCACGGAAACCGTGGCCCACATCTGGGCTTTGTAAAAGCATTTCACAGGGCTACTGTTGCTGCCCCTACGAGATGCTGGGTGTTACCCTACGTCTCAACCTCAGCTGTGCTGATTCCTCCAAGGTGTGCCGTGCAGGGCGGCTATGGCGGGGGTTACCAGCAGGGTGGTGGAGGGGCCTATCAGCAGGTGCGATGCTTCCTTGCACTATGGGCTTGACAGTGGAGGCCGAATGGGCAGGGGCCTGCCTGCAGTTATTATGTGGCTGTTACCGGCAATGCCTGCATGCACAGTGCCGCAGGGAGCCAGAGGGCTGGACTAGGGGCGTGGCACTGGTCGAGACAGTGTGGCTGGGCTGGCCGGGCTATGACTGACAAGCTTTGTACCTTAAGTTCCCATACCCCGCCTGCCATCTTGCAGGGTGGCTATGGTGGCTACTGAGCCAAGGCCCTGTGGAGGGACTACCCCCTAGACATACTAGCCAGGACCTATTGGCATTCTGTGGAATCGAGTCCGGTCTATAGCGGCGGCAGCAAGTAGGTGCAAGGGGCAACTGCCAGCCCTAATTCAGCGGCAACCATGCCGCATATTGTTGGGGGATGATTCGGCACAAGGTTCTGCTGTATCCAGGGGGCCCAGCGGCATGGGCAAAACAGCTTGTCAGTCCTTGGTGTGGGTGGCTGGCTAGCCAGCGTGGTTGTGAGCAGCGGAGCGTGCCGCACCGCTTTCTATGGTCTGGCAGGGCGCAGATGCAGCAGGGTGCAAATGCACAATCGACACGGGTTTTGAGAGAGGAGAATTGACAAGTCTGCGCTGTGAGAGCAGCGCCTAGCAGCCCGCGTGGCAGCAGCGTTTTCCCTTAACCCCACGCGGGTGTGTACGTATCCATCCTGCTACCTCCTCTGGCAAAGTGGCATTGCAGGAGCAGGAGAATGGTCCAGTCAGCCATTGAGCGGTGCAGTTGAGCCCTGGCCTCTGCAGGCGCATGTATTTGCTATCGTCTCCTACCCTTGCGTCGCACGTCACTATTGTATCACCACCAGTTTTTCCTGTGCCGGCCTGTTTTCTTGTGCATGCACTGCTAACTCTGTAGTTTTGCTGCATTGACCGCGGATGAGGCCTGTCGCCTGGTTCTTCTGGTGCGCTTTTGACTCTACCCCCGCTAAACTGCGCCGCACCTGCTTTTCAATTTGGCTTGCGGCATGGCAGCTGGGCAGAGCAATTCGTCATTTCTACAGACTGGAAAGAGTGGCATGTATTGCTGATGATGCATGGTGGGGAAAGAGAAGGGGGCTGGCGAGAGCCAACGAAGGCTGGAGGGCAACGATATTTCTAGTACTGCAGCGACCCAGTCGGGACTGCAAGTTTGAAGGCTGGACGCCTGTAACACCCTGAAGCAGAGGCTTTTCACTTCTTAAAGATGTGTGGTATCCTGCCCGCATAGTGTTTTCTTTTACGTATGTGACATGTATTGGGAACAACTCCAATGGCGTACCTGCTATTTCGCCTGGGGGCGCTGTGCCACAAAGCCTCATATGCTACCATTGCTGATGCAATCTTAACCACTAGGCTTGAGCCAGGCTAGGGAATGACTCTGCTCCAAGGACGCTAAGCTTGCATTTTCAGTGGCTTCGTGCCTACCAAGCTCACAAGTTTGTCACATGCAACCCCGGGAGTCCACAATCTGCGTGGGCATCGCTAATGCGAACACATGCATCCAGCCTGGCGGTCTTAGCTCGTCATCTGTTCGCACTATCTGCCACAAGATACTCAAGCTCATTCTGCATCCAGCCCTGTCAGTCCAGCCCAGCTCTACTCCCTGTTCGCACTACTTGCCACCCATGCTAATACTTTGGTCTGGGTCTGAGCTCGGTCTGATTGCGCGCTCCCCTGGGCGCGCTGGCGGCTGGGTGACGTATGCCACTTCCGGCAAGCGTACCCGTCGAGTACCAAGCTGTTGACATGGCACAGCAAAGGCATCCTGGTGCCGAGAGAAACCGAAAAGCGGTCCGGCAACAACTTTGATAACCTGAGGTTTTTGCGCTTTGTGCCAAAACCTAGACCCAGTCACGCCGCCCTGGTGGCGTCAAAAAGGTGGAACCCAAGGCGTTTGCTGGAAAATGTTTTCAAGCCTCCGCCCCTCCGTGCTCGGCACCTTCGCAACAAGGTTTGTTATGAACTGGTTGTTGGTCCCGGAGGCCTCCATGATGTCCCATGATGGCCAGAACCCTTTGCTTGGGAAGGATGAGGCTTAGCCCCTTGCAGGCTTTCGCGCAGGAGCAAGACCGTGATGGCGGCCTCAGCCAAGAGCACTGGAACCGTCAAGTGGTTCAATGGTGCGTTTTTGATGGTGTTCGTCGTGGCCCACTCACTGGCTTTCCATCATCCCTTGTCCGCCCCGAGCGCTGAACAGTTGTTGTTTGCTGTATGCAGTGACCAAGGGCTTCGGTGAGGCTTTCATGACAGCGATGTGCTTTTCACCGCTGCTGCCCAGTAGGGGGACTGCTGCCCTGCTTGAAGAAAACCCTGCCTGCCTTGCACGGTGGCTTGGCTGCTTGCTGAACTGTAGATCCTGCCTACCATCACCCCTTGTTAGCCGTAGAAAGAGTGTGCTGCTTGTTGTTGTGCAGGCTTCATCACCCCCGCTGAAGGTGAGGGTTATTTGCCACTGACCGTGCCTGGCCTGTGGGGGTTGACTTGGCTGCCTGTTATGCGTCCTTGCCCTCACGTGTTGCTGCTGAGGCATCCGTGGCTGTGTGTGTGCAGGTGGCGAGGACTTGTTTGTCCATCAGGTGAGCGAGGGCGCCTGCCCTGGCTGTTGCTTTATTCGTGGCCGGGCTTTTTCTACCTGGGCCCTCGCATCGTATGGCACGCAACTAGACCGGACAGTCAGGGACGCTGCGAGGAAGGCTTGGCGCGCAGGCACCACTGGTGCACGGCACTGTCGCCAAATCCATTGCCTGGCACTATACATGGCGACCCGTCCTTGAGAAAGGGTTGAGCGGGAGAGTGAATATGTTGTACTTGGTGGTGCCGTTACCCATGGAGGACTAGCCTAATATGGACGCGTGTTGCTGGGGTTCATGTGCAGACCGCCATTCAGTCTGACGGGTTCCGCTCCCTCGCTGACGGTGAGGAGGTTGAGTTCTTCATCGAGACCAGCGATGATGGGCGCCAAAAGGCCGTGCAAGTGAGCGGGCCTGGCGGAGCCAACGTGAAGGTGGGTGGCTGACAGTTCGAAGAAAGGAAGGCGGCGAATGTTTCAAGGAATGGGGCGGGTCCTAGGCTGCGTGTTTTCTGGGAGTGCTAGAATGTGGTGATCACATGCCGTTTGCTTTCCCTTGTGAGGCTTCAAGCAAGTATCAAAAGCAAACCCTGCCCTGTTGCACTGAGATGCTGCTGTTGTTGATGGCTTTATTTCGCTCGCTGTCTTTGAGTTGTGTGCAGGGTGCTCCCCGGCGGACGTTTGATGACGGTGGCTACGGCGGCGGCCGCGGTGGCGGCTTTGGCGGTGGTGGCAGGAGGGGCGGGTGAGCAGCAGGGGGAGTTGTGCATGCCTTCCGTGGGGGTGGAGTGTGCTAACTCTGTTTAAACGGAACGAAAGGGATTGCAGGGGTGTTAAACGCCGCTGTGCAGATGAAGATGCTGTCTGAAGTTTCAACATCTTAGCGCCCCCCCCCTCCCCCCTCCCCCTTCCCCCTTCCCCACCCCACCATCAGACATTTACTCCCCAATATCTGCTGTCTGCAGCCGCGGTGGCGGTGGTGGTGGCTATGGCGGCTACAACCAGGGCTATGGCGGCCAGCAGGGTGGCTACGACCAGTACTGAGCTCGCCAGCCTTGTGCCCCATTGTGTGCATCAGATCACGAGCCGGCAGCAGTGAGAGGCCAGCAGCGGCCAAGGCTGCAGGCCCGGTAGCCAGGGACAAGATCACTTATTATGTTGCGGCACCCCAGCAAACTCATGGCAGGCTCGCCTGCTCAGCAGCTGTTTTACGTGTATTTGCGCTCATGGATATGATATGTGCGAGGAGTGGTATACGCCTGTTGATCATGAACCATTCTGTAGCATCTGTGCCAAGGAATGACCCTGTGATACTTGCGCGCCAAGGAATGACCCCTTGATGCTTGTGATGTTGTGTAGTGGCTGCACTGCTGAGCACACATTCTGTGCCCTCGGTTTGCAATCTTGAATGTCAGATTTTGATGTCGGGCAGTACCCGCACTGATATTGACCAAGCACCTCAACTGCACCCCACCAACTGACAGAAAAGGTTTTGTAATCGAGCCAGGGATGAGTGAAACAACCTTCAGGTATCGGTGACTTAAGGTGACTGATGGGAAGTTTGGAGACCTCATACTGGCAAAGCCTAGGCACAGTTCTAGCGCAGTAAGCAAGCAACTTGCAGCAAATACAGCACACTGTCCTTAGCGTATTCCTTGCACATCGCAGGTCAGACAAGTTGTCACCCCCTGTCACTCCAGTTCACCTCTAACTCTGTTGAAGCAGCCACCCCTACTATATTGCTTCCGAGTCTCAGAGGCTGGTTGCACTGCCGCCACCCAAGTACGCTGCCTAGTGTTACCGCACTGTATGCGCACCAGCAAAAGTGGGGTGCAATCCTTTAGACCAAGATGGTGGACGAGCTCCACTCCAGGCACGGCTTTGCCCATGAGGCCTGGGCATATTAATTTGGTGGAGGGGCATGACCTACCCTCATCAGCCGCCCCTTGCTTGGGCACTAGCTTACAGCTCTGGTACAACATACCATCCCCTTAAATCTAATGCGCACCCCTGCCGCCTTTGCATGACAGCTGCGTGCCTCCTTTGTCCAGGCCTGCACCTGGCTGAATAAGGTGTGTTGGCAGGGTCTCTCCCAGGTCCAAGCTGTTCCGGTGAAGTTTGCTACTTGTGGGCCCTACCGCATGCGACTTGGTGCGCCTGCAACAACAGATAGCATGAAATGCTTCAGTTCTAAAGTCACCACTTGTGGAGTAGCACCCTTGGCAATATCTTTGCATGGTGAGGCATAGACGGACACGGCAGTTGAGCAGTTCCTGTTTGTTATAGGAAATTTAGAAGAGGCCCCTGAACCTGAGAGACTCCGCCTTTGGACTAGCTCCAGCGGGCTGAAGCCTGCAGCATGAATGGGGGTTGACAAGAAAGCCTTTTCCCAGTATTAGCAGCAGTGCGCTGGCAGGCATCCCACAACATAGCTGATAACCAGCGCTTGGAAGGCAATGGTAAGTGCCTTGCCTGCTGCCAACGCTGCCAAGCCGCTGGGTTGGAGTGGTGCATTTCGCTGGTGGCCCTGCACACAAATGCCAAAGAGTAAGGCTGCATACTTCTACAGCAGTTCGTATCACTTTACCTAGCTTCCCTCCCAGCTGCCGGTTCACAACCACAGCTTAACCTACACATCCACATTAAGGCAGCCCCAACCCCAAGTGCGATAGTACAGGTCCGGATGAAACTGCCATTACCTGCATCACTAATTGCAGCTTCATCAAGTTCTGTAAGGAAATCCTCGCTGCCTGGTACAACCAGGCGCAGCGAGTTATGCCGCAAGCAGACGCCTCCAGAGCCTCCACGCGACAAGTTGTTGGACTTGGTAGGCTGCTGCTCACTGTACTCCCGACCAGGTGCTGATGCCTCTTCTGCTGGCGCAATCTCCCCTAGTAGCCAGGGGTGGCAGACAACCTCCTCCATGGTCATGCGTAGCTCCTGCACAAACACGCTGAGCCAAAGGCTACGGTTTGACATCTCATTAATTCACTTAGCCACGGTGCGTCACCACTATAGGTGATTTAGATGCAGATCATCAGACAACCTAGCTGGAGGTCAAGCAGGACGTGCAACTCACTGGGTCAACCGTGAGCAGTCCTGCCAGCAACTCCTTGCACTCCGAGGTGATGTGCTCTGGGAGGGGCTCATAAACACCTTTGCATGCCGCCTTGACAATGGCAGCAGTATTGGGGCCTTTGAAAGGTGACTTGCCCTGCAGCCATGCACTGATTATGGTGTGAGGCTTGGATAGGTTGTGGTAACGAATTAGGAGCCCAGCTTAGATGACACTTTCACATCTCACCATGAGCATTTCATACACCACAGCGCCTAGGCTCCACATGTCAGCTGCAGCGCCATTGTACTCCTGACGGGAGAGAACCTCGGGCGCTGTGAACTCGATAGTGCCGCAGGACTCCGAGAGATTGCCTGCAAGTTACGTTTTTCATGGAAGCATTAAAGCACTAAACACTGGTCAGGGGGCTTGCACTGGGTGGAAAACATGTTGCATCGCACCATTGAAAGGGGTGGTAATCCCGGCAAGCCCAAAATCCGCTATCTGCGTCCAAAAAATCCAGCTCAGCGGCCATTACAGCAGTAAGTTCATGTATCCTAAGAGATACTGGCATCTGCTTGACCAGTATAACTCTTCTATGATGCAAGGACTTGCTGCCTGGACCATTCGAGCAACCATGGCAATGTCAAGCAGTGCAAGCACTTGCGCAAAAAGTGCCCAGCCCTTGCCTTGATATCGCCGTCCTCATCCAGCAGTATATTCTCCGGCTTTATGTCACGGTGTACCACCCGCCTACAGTAACAAAGTCAGGCATATCGAGGGGCTGCATGCTGTCACTGAGTCCATAGCGCTTGTTGGGCATGGAGCTATAATGTAGCTGCAGCAGCGCTAAACTACATACTCACGTACCTCCGGTGGCAGTAGTCCACTGCATTCACCATCTGCTCAAAAAAGTATTTGGCTTCCTCCTCACTGATGATCCGGTTCTCCTGCAACACAATGTTCAGTCAGGAAACACCTCTAGCCAAGGAAAAAGGCTCACGCCTTAGCTTGTCTCACAGTACACCTAAGCTTACAAAAGGCAGGCTTTTCCAAGCAGTTGCAGTGGACACCTTCTTCTATTTACCTGCGTGTCCAAGTAAGTTTTCAATGACCCCCCCGGTGCGTACTCCATTATGAGGCAGATCATGCGGTCCTGGACTTGCTGCGTGCCAAACAGCCGAATTATACGTGGGTGTCGCAGTGCCGACAGGACAGCCATCTCGTCTTGGAGTTGCTGCAGGGTGAAGGCAGGAGCGCGAGGTTACATCGTGTCATAGCGTCTCAGGCACCAACTTGGTAAGAGTCACGAAAAGGAAGGCCACTCAACTACAGAACATACTGCAGCTGCCTTGCCTGCAGCTCGTCCAAATGCTTCAAGTTGCGTGTGTCAACCAGTTTCAGTGCCACAAGCTCCCCTGCAGCCAGGGCATGGAAATTTTCGAAATTGCCTGGCAACAGGTGTGACCACTGGCGATCCTGATGCCAGATTTTATGCCAACACCAGCAAGCTGCAAGCCCTACCGCCCGCAACCAGGAGTATACATACCTGTGGCCTGGTCCTTGCCAACCCTGACAGTGCCAAAAGTACCCTGGCCAATGACCCTCCCCATGCTGTAAGTGTTAATCCGCCTCAGCCTGGCTGCAGTCACATTAGAAAGCAAGCAACAGCACCCAGACAGCAGCGGAAACATGTAGAGGTGGCACCTGCAGGGATTGCAAGGCACATCTCTGACCTCAGCATGCCAAGGGGTTGCGAGGCTGGGTGTGTAATTGCAAGCATGTGATCATGGCTTGCTGTGCCAGGCGCCATCGGACTCGCTCACCAGTGGCAGCTTCCGTCCTTGGCATACAATAGGATAGTCCAGCTACCCGGCTCGCCATTGCTGACAGCTGCATCTATCTTCAACACCACATCCCATGCCGTGCCATCACCCACTAGGTTATGCCACCCTCCGCTGACCAAGTCTGTGACTGTGTAGCCCAGCAGCTCAGTAAATCGGTTGCTGACGACGTCCACAGCTGCTTGCGGGCAGCAGGCACCTGTGGAGCGGCAATGAGGCATCCACGTGTTAGGGAATGGGGCTTGTGGAAGCCACAGGAACCACACGAGCCAGGGCAACAAGGCAATTGCGCCGCTGTTAGACTTGGACTCACTCAGCATGAGAACTGCAGGGTTGAAAAAGGCAGCAGACGAGGATCCGCTCAGGGGTCCATTGTCTGCATCCACTCCCACAGTGTCAAGCTTGTCTGGCCCTGGCGCCTCAGCTTCCACTTCTGCTGTTGCTGCTGCTGCTGCAGTGGTGGCGGCTGGGGCCCCCATGCTAGCAACCCAGAAGAGGTGCCTTCCGCTGCTTGCATCGGTGACTGGCAGAAACGTAGCATCCACTGGCTCGACACCAAAGAGCCGCAAGGAGACAGGTGCGTAGCCTTCCAGCGCCGCAGTAAGCGCCTCGATACTTGCTGGCGCCAGATGCATGGCCTGCAGGCAAAGACATCGGTTGTGCGCTTGCATGTGTGAAGCCATAGCGCAGGGGCTGCCTGTAGGATGAAATGCACAGAAGGAGCAGGCACCTCTCCCAAGCCGCATCCAACCACGTCTGCCTTGGTAGAGCGAAGAAGCTCGCAGCAGCGGCCACTGGCATACAGCACTGGCAGCTCCGAGTGCGCCGCGCTCAGGATTGCAAAGCTGGACAGTGCTGCCTCCGCAGCCTTTGTCAGCTTGGTATCCTGCAGCGGTAACAAGAGGTTGACTGGACTGCACACTTGCTGTGTGGGCAGGCCAGGTGTGCGCAGTGTTGTGTTGTGCTTGCCTCCAGCGTGAAGAAGGAGCTGGGCAGCGCTGCCGCCATCTGGGCTCAGAGGAATCTTTTAATCTGAGCTTATGTCGTGCGGCTTTCACGCTTGTTGGTTGGGCTGCATCCGGGGACTGCCCGGGTCAGATGAAGCACCTCCGCCAGTTAGCTAGCAGCCTAGCTGTACTCTTTGCTGGAGAATATGCGGAAATACGGTAATACTATGGGAGCCACTGGAGCGCGGCCAAGGCATCTGTTCGCCTCCCCGCCTGCGCCCTTCATTACGTTATATTATTTCCTGTTTCTTTCCAGTGCCTGCTAACTATGTGAGATGGGCATGTCCTCACACCGGTGAACGCGGACATTGATTAGCGGCTAGAAAGAACACCCAGAGCCGGCTAGCCACACTGGCATCCCCAGGAGCAGGTCTGACGTAGGATGAAGCTCAAAGTCGCAGGCATAGCATCAGCAGACTTGGAGGAGCCAGCAGACTTCCTGCTGGTGCCGCAAGCTTCAGAGGCCAGCAGCACTGGGCATGCCCTGGCTGTCCTGACCGAAGCAGCGGAAGTTCCACTGCCGCTCGCCTGGAAGGTATGTGACTGCAGCCAGCCTGGAGTTTGTATTTCCCCCATCTTGAGGTAGCATTCAGGACACAGACGAGGTGCAGAGTCCGACAGTCTAGTCCCATCGACGTGCAGAGCTTCTTCGACTGCCTTGCCAAGGCCAAGTCGCGCCCATACATTGAAGAGCTGGCCTGCAGTGGGGCAGGCTTTAGGGGTCCAGCACTAGAGACGCTAGCACCTGACTCGGTGTGTCAGCACCACCTGTCTGTGGAGGCACTTGTGTTGCGCCACGGCCTGGGCGTCCCCGAGATCCGAAGACTGTACCAGGCCCTTCAGGTACATAGGGCTCCCTTGCAAGTTGTAAGTTATTTCTGAGTCTGACCCTCTGTTGACTACATCAGTCATGAGACTTCCACATGCTCAGTCTTTCTCATCCCTCGCATAGCACAACAGGTCCAAACTGATGAAGTGTATTGCAGGTCTACAGCCTCGGCTTCCATCAGACCATATCAGAAGTTTGCTCCCACGCGGTAGACCGGGCCAACCTCCTGGTGGCAGTCTGGCGGGGTTATGGCATGCTCTGGGATGGCGCGCTGCAGGTGGGGCAGCTGGTAAACCTAGGATGCGCAACCACCAGCCTGCGTGGGTGCATGTGCCTCTCCTGTGTCTCTCCTGCGGGAAAATTCTACAACCAATAATGAATAACAACCTGCCCGGACTTGAGGGTCCTGCTGCAGACAGTATTTGCCTCTGACACGGTCAAGCTAAGCAACGACCAGAAGGCGGCAGTGCTGTCTGCCGAGGCAGCCTACACCACCTTGCGGGAGTGTGAAGCGAGCAAGCAGGCAGTTGATGGGCAGAACGCGGCTCTTACCCAGCGTCTTGAAGACCTCATGTCACAGCTTATCTCTGCAAAAGCAGATGCCAGTGTGCTGGAAAGTACTGCTGTGGCTGCCGTAGCAGAAGCAAGGCAGGCTCAGCAGGAGAAGGCATCACTAGCGCAGCATTTGAATGGGTGCCAGAGCCAGCTGTATGCAGTGCAGGCAAAGCTGCAGGCAAGCGCAAGCTTCCCATCTTGTGGGCAGGTTGTAGGGAGTTGAAGCGTCCATTGATCAAGTGCGACATACAACAAAGCAGTTTGGGACAAGTCAACTTAGGAGACCGACAGAGGCATTTCCAAACAACTTGCTTTGGAAGGGCTAGATGGAGGAGCTTTGCCAAGCGCTCCTCCCAGGGCATTGCGGTTGTCCCACACGCATGCTAGTAGCATGAAGGCTTGAACCGCTCCCTGTGCGTGCAGGATGTGGGTGCCCCACAGCTCGATCTCACCACCAAGCTGGACCGGGCAAACAAGCTCCTCGAAGAGAAGCAGGCGCAGCTGACCACCTGCACGCGGAAGGAAGCGGCCATGCGTCAGGAAAGGGATGATGCACGAAATTTGGTTAGGTGCGTTTGGGTGGCTGGTGCCAGCTGGTAGTACGCATGCTTCGCCTCGCTTTGTGACAGACTTGCCCTCTTCCTTTGGACCAGAGGAAGACATGTGTTTGCGCAGCAACTGCTTGCTGGGATGCCGTACTGTACACATGCCTGACTTTCATCTCCTTGAGTTTCTATAGCGGTTGCATCTGCTTAGCTTTGTCCGCTGCAGCCTCCAGCACTTGGTCAACTGCATGTCATTTGTGGACTAGTGCCTCAGGCGGAACAAAATTGCTGCAGGTCCGAGAGGCTGAAAAAGGAGGCCGCCGAAGCGCAGGTCCTGAAGCTGCAGACTGAGGTGGAGGATCTTGGTTCCAAGCTACAGACCTTGCAGATAAAGCACGCAGACGTGTGTAGCGCTCTGGCTAACCAGCGAATGCTGGAGGACAGGTGGGCAGGACGGGTCCAGGCTGTCCTATGATATATGCTTGGCAATCTTAAGAATGTACTTGCGTCTGCCGGTGCCCAGGAGCTCTCGACCGCAGAGCGCAAGCCTGTGAATGCCTCCGCATGTGTGTTTGCTTGGCAGGCTGGCACTCCTTGCCGATGCCGACAGCAAGGCCGGCGACTGGAAGGGCCGAGCTGAGGCTGGTGAAGCAAGAGTAATTGCCCTGGAGCAGGAGCTGCAAGCTGCACGCAGCAAGAATGATGAGTTGGTGGACTCCTACTGGCCTCTTGCAGCCAAGTTAAAAGCTCTGGAGGCTCAAATGGGCAGCATGCCAACTGGTTAGGCTGTCCAATGCTAGAATAGCATGATTTAAAGTTGCTCGCAAACATGGACGTCGAGGTCTGGGAGATGCCGTGACTATAGTGTTTGCATTTATGCATGATTACTAATTACTAATTATTACTAGTAGTCCAGGAAGGGGGGGAGGCATGTTGGGTCAACCGTAGCCGATGCATTGCAATCGTCGACCTCTTACGCTTGCTCCAATCATATTTGTCCCCGTTTGCCATTGATTTCACAAATACTACTTGCCAACAACATAATAATTGAATACACCGTGTCTCACTACCATGTCTTGGTCCCTCTCTTGTCAGCACCATTTGCTGAAAAGGGATACCTGCTCCCTCTAACTCTCTAAGTGTACACGGCTGTTTACTGCCTCTGTGCTTGCCGCTTGTTCCCCCTTTCTCATCCTGCCTCCACAATGACGCAGCTGGCACCCGCCACACTGTCTTACC
>BBXU01000206.1:0-18402 GCA_001598975.1 Parachlorella kessleri
CCTCATGTCACCTAACCTGTGACAACGTAAACTTGCTACGCCAACCCATGAAGCGCATCAAAAGCGGTAAGTCCGAAAAGTAATGAAGCCTGATAAAAATGCAGTCCGTCGGAAAGGTCTTTTTCGTGACAGGAGCAACCGAGGGCATAGGCCTGCACACAGCTCAGAGCCTAGCACTCTTGGACGCTCATGTCATAATACATGGCAGGTAACAGCTGCTTGCACTCAAAGTTGAGACAACCTCCCCTGCCGCGGCAAGTTGTGACGAGATAGTCGGACGGCAACCTCAACAACTGCTGTTGGGAACTGTAGGTCCAAGGTTCGGACAACGAAGGTTGTAGAAACAATCAGAGAGTCAACGGGCAATCAGTCAGTGTTTGGACACACAGCTGACTTCTCCTCTTTGATATCAGTCAGGCGGCTGGCGGCCGAGATAAGGGAGGCCCACCCACAAATACACACTCTTATAAACAATGCAGGTAACCTGGTTAGCGTCACTGTGTGCACTGTGCGTGACTAGGTGACCTGTCCATCATGGTGTCTGAAGCAGGTGTTTACATGACGGAGCAGAGGACGTCTGATGATGGTATAGAGATGAGTTGGGCTGTCAATGTTGCGGCTCCCTTCCTCCTCACCTCTCTGCTGCTCGACACAGTCACAGAGCGAGTGATAAATGTCAGCAGCACCAATGCAGCAGACCACATAGATTTTGGCAACTTGCAGCAGGTGGGAGTGCCAAGAAGCTGCCCAGGTTTTCCTCCGCAAGAGACCTACCCTGAATTACTGATTGGACTGCTTACCTTGCTGGGGGAGAACGCAACGTTTGCAGCAAGTCTAGGACACTGGTATTGTTCTACTTGTGCAGCCGGGTCTTCGTGTGCTCTTCTGATGCTGCAGCCTTACTCTCCACGCTGCATGGGACCGATGATCTCTTACTTGCAGGGGCTAACTGCAGGTGCTCAGCATGCCCATATATGCAGTGCAGGAGCGGGGTTTCAGTTCACAGGGCGCCCACAGCCTTAGCAACTTGTGCACCATCATGCTGACATATGAGCTGGCCCGGCGGCTTAAGGGGGCAGGCAGCGCAGTCACCTGCAACTGCTTGGACCCTGGAAACAAGGTGCCATGAGGAGTGCCTGCTGGAGCAGCCTCCATTGCATGCCGCTGTCAGTCACCCTCCACGTGGTCACCAAGCTAAAATGCATTTGTATCACTGCCTGGCAAAGCGTGGCAGAGGGACCCTTCCCCCAAGGGCAAGCCTGCTTTAACACATTCGTTGATGGCGCCTGCAGGGCGCCAGCGACGCACTTGTTGTGGCCACGGATCCCCACCTCAACAGGGTATCTGGTGCCTTCTTTGTCAGCAAGTGCAGCTGGCCCTCGCCCCAGGTGTCCTACGACCAGGAGCTGCAGCAGCGGCTGTGGCGCGTGCTTGAGGAGCAGACAGGGGCTGTGTATCCTGTGTAGAGGCTGAGATGCCTAGCGGCGAGCAATCGCGTGATCATAGGGTGCACTGACAATTGATAGTATTTGATTCAATGCTTTCATCACGATTTTGCTGCTGTTGCGTTGAAGCAGGCAAGTACAGTATGGCTGGTGTGCAGTTTGCTCCCGGCTTAGTAGGGAGGCTTAATCATGAAGTTTTGCGCTGGAGCCTACCCAAGTACGTACGCTGTAGTACTGTTTCATGCCTTAAGCTAGTGAGGGCTTCTCCTTCCCTGGAACTGGGTGGCTTTACAAGACTGTCTCCTACCCCACTCCTACAGACCGTACGCCATCGTCTTATAGGGACAGGAAAAGGTGCTTCTCCCCGCAGTCACTGGCCTGTGACCGGCGCTATTGGCACACCCCGCTCCGAAATCTGGTTGGCACCCATCATGTTCCGTTCAAAGACAGTGTTTGCCCCAGCTAACCTCATGACAGGGCGGCATGCCGATAGAGTGAATCTGAAACGACCTCCTGCTGCACTTCTCATGAGGTGGCCAGGCCCAGGCATGTCTTAGTTGCGCTTGGTCGGCGCCCGGGCGGGCACGCTAGGCCTGCTTTGCTCCGGAGCTGGTGGGTGGTTACATCCGGGACATCATCAGATCTAGGCCTCGCTTCGCCTTGTCGTGCCCGATATCTTACCTGCCTGAAAGTTAGCGTGTATACTCTTGAGCAATCGGCAGGTGAGGCACTTGCAGATGCAGGCCTTCACTGCTGGGTGCATTTACCTTTGCGCACTTGCTTTATGTCAGCGAAGACCACCGCCTGTATCCCGTTAACATTTTATTGGCTAGGGAGTAGCCTTCAAGCGGAACTGTCATGACCGTGGATCTCAACTGCAGGGTGGTCCGTCGGCTAAGCCTTGGACTACCGAAGATGGGGGCCAAGGCCTCGAAAGCAAGTCCTGCCGTCAGGCTCCACGCCGCAGTGTCCAAGGGTGACGAGGCTGCGGTTCACAAACTCCTGGCGTCCAAAGGCGCTGTCAATGTCCTTTCAGCAGCAGATGCGGAAGGCTTGACGGCACTCCATGTGGCTGCTCGGGAAGGCCAAGAGAACCTGGTCATCGTCCTGCTGACTGCTGGCGCGGATGCGACTGCCCTGGTAAGACCCAAGCTCCCAGACATGGCTCACCCGGTCTCTGCTGGGCTAAAGCCCTGTACCTCCAGCAAGCTGCCGGCGGGCAGTCCTTGCCTTTGTCACAGTAGGTACCATCCCAACACCACCACTATCCTGGCTGCTTTGGTGGAGACTCGCGTGTGAGCTGCTCTGCCTGCAGGATGTGGACAAGAAGACGCCCCTCCACCTGGCAGCCTCCCAGGGACACTCTTCAGCCGTCCGGCTCCTGGTCGCGTCAGCCCCTGCATGCGTGGGCATGTATGATGCAGAGGGCAACAGCGCCCTCCATTTGGCTGCCTCCCAGGTATGCACCAGCCAGCCAGCAGCACGGAGGGGCAGTGCTGGGACTTGCTGCCTCTGCACTGCACAAGGCACTCCAACAGGGTTGGCAGAGGTGCTTCTGGACCATCCAGCCAGTCGTGTTTTAGCCCTGTTGCACCATCTCTCCGCTCCAGCCCTCCGCTTGCGGCCGTCACACCGTGCTCGTGACAATGCCGCTCTGCAAGCTTGCCGGTGGCTGAGGTGATGCATGTCTGGTTTTGCGCCCTCCAGGGCTACCACGATGTGATTCGCTATATCGGCAGGCTGGCCCCGGAGTCACTGAACAACATCAACATGGACGGCGACACAGCGGTGCACCTGGCGGTGGGTCATTCCTTGACTCAGCAGCAGATCCTGTGGCCAGCACAGTGGTGTGAGATGCTTGCTTGGATGAAGGTGTTTGAAGTGCGACTCATCCCTTTCTACTGTCCTTTGCAAGTAGTAGTCACAAAGTCGTCCCTGGGAACATCCAGAGTGGAAGGACACTACAGGGGACCGCTGGGTGGCGCCCGTCCATGGCCTGCCAGTGGAGTCGTCCATGTGCCTCACAACACTGCAGGCAAAGGCCCTACTGTGGAGCCCCCCAACAGGCTGAATCTCTGTCCGTTGGTGCAGTCCTCCAAGGGCCATGGCAGCTGCGTGGCACAGCTTGTGGAGCTGGGTGCCAACGTCAACATGGCGGACCGCGCCGGCCGTAGCGCCCTGCACCGTGCAGTGCAGGTAAGGGCCCCCTCCCTTCGGAGCAGGCCCAGCAGGCCTCTCTGGTTGCCCTGGGCTGGCAGTTGTGCACGCCAGCAGCTGATACGCTGGGCGTGCTGGGGGGTTCTGAGCCATTCCAGAAGGTGCCTACTTGCCATCCCTGTAGACTGGCGCGCTGACAGGGGATAGGGCACGGGTGATGGTAACTGGGGCTGTGTTCCGGATTCAGCAAATCCTGAGGCAGCCAAGACAGTTGTGGATACCTTCGCCTGTTTGGGTGGGACTCTGTGCAGGCCCGCAGTGAGAGCGCTGTGGCCGCCCTGCTGGATGGAGGCGCTGACGTGGCCGCAGCAGACCCAGCAGGAGCCACGGCCCTCCACCTGGCAGCTGGCTACGGGAGGATGGAGGCAAGTCTCTCTGAACAATCACCTGCCCACTTTCCTTCAGCTGCTATACCTTGCCGTGCCTATGCCTGTGCCTGCTGTCTGGCCAGTTTTTATCAACTGTCCGAGCATGAGGCACCTTTGCCTGGGTTAGGCGGTCAGGATGTCACGCTCCTCAAACAGTGCAGTGCAGTGCAGTAGTGCCAGGTAGGGTCCATGTCTCATAACCAGCTGTGACGCATGTGGGTGTAGGTGATCAAGGCTCTCCTGGAGGCTGGCGCCCCCGTGGATGCCTCGACCAACATGGGCGCCACCCCTCTGCACCTGGCAGCTGCCCAGGTATGGCCCGCCGTGCCTTGCAGCAGCCGTCATGTTGGAGGGGACACACTGCCTCGAGCCTGCTGTCAGTATTAAGTCTGGATCTGGTTTCCCGGCCCGTGACTCACACTCCCAAGGGCCCCTTGACACCACGACAAGCAAAGCAGCAGCGGCGCATCTTTCCTCCTAGCTGTTGGCATGCAGGTTTTGCAGACATGACATGACTGCTGCCAATGTGATGCATGTGCTCTGCTGCCCCTGTGGGTGCCTGCAGGGTCAGGAGGGCAGTGTGCGAGTCCTTGTGGAGTCTGGGGCTTCCATCAACGCCCCCAATGCTAAAGGGGACTGCGCGCTTCACCTGGCCTGCGGGGCTGGGCACACAGGTGGGGTCTGCCAAGTCCGGCTCTGCACTGGCAGTCTAGATACTGGCTCTCCATCTGGCTAGTCTGCCGTTGGGGCGATCTCTACCTCACACATGTGTGCTGGACAAGACGAAGTAGTTGCCGTGTGCATAACGTTTTGGTAACAGACAAGCAGGCCTTGGATGTGAGCAAGATGGAAAATACTTGAGTCTGTGCCCTGTGGGGCTGTGCAGATGTGGTGCGCGCCCTGGTGGACTGCGGCGCTGACTGCGCTGTGACAAACGCTGATGCACACCGCCGCACCCCCATGCACACCGCCGCGGCGGCTGGGGAGGCGGAATGCGTGCGCCTGCTGAAGGCCGCCAACGCGAATGTGGACACTCGCGACGCGGCTGGCCAGACTCCGGTGAGTTGTCTCACTCACTGCCTTGGTCTGGCTGAGGCTGCCCTGAAGGCTTCGCTGTAGGGAGCTATCCTGCCTGGGCAGCGGCTGCTTTCTTTACAGACATAACATACAAGGGCGCGCATGCTGGTCTTGTTTCCCTGCAGCAAGCGTGGAATTACTTACATGCAAGTGTGCCATGCTTGGTGCGGAAGTTATAGCTTTGGCTGACGCCATGATGCAAGTCCTTAATCACCGCAGCAGGTTCTCCAGACTGACGATAGAACTGCAATATGCGCCCTGCCGCAGCTGCACCTCGCCACCAACAACGGCCACGCCGAGGCGGTGTCTGTGCTGCTGGCCGCGGGTGCCAGCATCCGCATCCGTGACTACAACAGCCAGACGGCAGTCCAGCTGGCACTCTCACACCCGGTGGGCATTCGATGGTTGTGAGGGCATTGGCTGCGCATGGGGCCTCCCTGGCTCTTGTACCAATGCACAATGAAAAACTCGGGGACAACTGCATGTGCCGGGCGCCCACAATGGGACTGGCTTGGCCCTATCCACCACCATATCACAGTTGGTGGAGTCATGACACATTTGTCGCTTGTGCAGGCTTGCTGTAAGCGTCATGGTGACAAAGCTCCTGGTCCCCTTACCCTTCAGGACATGGCCTCCCCCGAGATGGTGAAAGTCAAGCAGCTGCTGCTCAATGCCGCTGCCAAGGCCACCACCCCAACATTTGCAGGCAAGCGGGCTACCCGGCTTGGCTGCCGTCCAGCATGTGATTGAACCTCTCTTCAGCAGGACTGGCTTGACATGCTGATGCTTTGTGCGATAGTTGGCTGCGCACTCGTCTCCTGTTGCCTCCACTGCCCCCTGCTGCCGTGTCCTGCTACCGGCAGGGTATCAAACCGCCGCTTAACCATGCAAAGCGGCTGGATGCGCAGCTAAGGATCCCATGGCCCCTGGGCACACATCCCCGTACCACTGTCATTACCACCACTCTGGCTTCCTCCTACCCTGACTCTTCTGGCCCTCTCATTCCCACTGGCCCTCCTGGGCATGCTGCGCGCTCGCAGAGAGGGCAGCCCTGGGCGAGGACACGCTGACATCGCCCTTTGGCGCCACCGACGACCCCCTGGAGGAGTGCCAGTGCTGCCTGGGCAGCGTCAACGAGGCGCTGGTGCCTTGTGGTGAGTTAAAGCGATAAGGCATGGGCGTGGGCCCCGGGTGGGTGGTCTGATGCCCTTGTGCAGCCAGTCTTACTGCTGGCTGCTATTTGAGGTGCACCATTGGGGCCGTGGAGGCCACACAGGCGCACTGATATGGTACAGGGGTTGTGGCTGGGGCTGCCAGTGCCAAGCCAAGGGTTGTGCAAAAGGCTGCCTGTGCGTTCACTATGGAGAAGGCCCTGCTGCCGGGCAACAGACAGGGCAACAGCTGTTTGCGCGGGTTGTATGGCATGTGAAGAAGCTGGAAGTGTCACCCCCTCCAGAAGGAACCCAATTCTCCAGCTAGGTTGCTGCACCTGGACAGCAGTAACCGGCCTTGGCTACCTGGCTGGACGTGCTCCTGGGTTTAAGCTACTGAGGTCAAGGTTGCTGCGGAGGCTTGTTCCGCCGCAGGCCACCGCGTGCTGTGCAAGGAGTGCACCATGATGCTGATGGCTGGCCCAGAGGAGCAGCGCAACTGCCCCACCTGCCGCACTCAGGTATGCCCACAACTGACAACTGATGCAGGTTGTATGGATGTTCGCTATCATGTACGGTTGTGGCTGCCCTTGGCAGCCCTTTGCACCCCAGGCAGGAAGCAGGGGTGCCGGTGTTTGAAGAATGCAGAGTGGGCGTGTTGAGAGAGCGGTGTTAAGCTTGAGCAGCGGCGGCATCAATTGCAGTGTCGTCTACTGTAAGGCTGAGCACCTCACCAGTGGACGCCGACTGGCCCTTGGCACTTTCCCTTTGCCATACTGTGCATGCTGCCTCAAGAAGCCTACAGCACCTCCATGCGGGCAAAGGCCCCCGTTGGGCGTGCCATGAGCACCAATTTGCTGTGCCAGAGAAGCCGCGGCCCCTACAACTGTCCTGCCCAGCACCCTTGCACTCACCCACCCACCCCTGCCTGTTACTTTACCCTGCCTGGGTGCAGGTGACCGGCAGCAGCGCCGGCGTGAGCGTGGCCCCTGCTGAGCGCGTGCTGAGCAATGCCAGCATCAGCAGCTCTTTCAGCCTGCGGGGCGTGCTGCGAAGCGCCTCCTCGGTGTCCAGGCCCCACTCCAGCGCCGCCAGCATCGCCAACCTGCGCAGCGGCTCCTTCAAACAACCCATCGCGTCCAGGCACGTATCAAGTGTGCAATGTGCAATGGGGAGTTGTATTGTGCTGTTGGGCTTTACTTTATTGCGTGGTTGCACGGGCGGCTGCTTTGACTGCCCCGACAGACAGTAACCGCTGGGGGGTAACAGCCTCTGGTGGGTTTTTTCGATTACAGAGAAGCTGCACTGGGCAGCGGGGACACCCTTGCTGGCATGGCTGCCGCCTGCCTCCCGAGCTGCTTCCCTCCCGTTCCTCGCTTTCCCCTTCCCCTTTGAATCACACAGTGTTGCACCCTCTTGCAGGACAACCAGCGCCGTGGTCCCTGCCGCCGCCGCCGCCGCTCCTTCCACTGCCGCGCCCTCGGACTGCAGCAGCAACCCCTCCACCCCCATCCGCGCCTCCATCTCTATCGTGGCAGACGCCACCGCCAAGGGAGCCGCGGCTGCTGCCCACGACAACGGCTCCTACTCACCCCGCCTGGGCCTGACCGCTGGGGCTGCCCAAGACCTCAAGGCCTCGCTGGCCAACACCATCAATGTGGTAGCCACCGCTGCCACGGTCACGATGCCGCCTCCCAGCCAGCAGTGAAGAGGGAGCCATGTCCAAATACAAGAAGGGCGGGTCGTAAAGGAGGGGTGAGGCCTGGGCAAGCCTCCTCTCTTGTAATCAAGTCACATTTGACAGCCGGTGCGCCGCTATTGCATTTTAGAGCCGCCGCGGCAAGCTTCAGCCACCAAGACAAACCTATTATTGTCTGAAACCGCTGTTGACTGCTCCACTACTGAGGCTGTTCTGAAGCCTTGAGCACTGCCTGTATCAACCATCCTGTTGCGATGTAGGTTTGCTGACACAGATTGCCGACAGAGCTGGACCTGACTTAGCCAATTGGTTGCAACCATCATTTGAAGATTACTCACACCCAGCATGGCATGCGCTGTGAGCTGCCAAGTCTTGCGTACTAAGAACTAGCTGTTGAGGAATTTGTGCATTTACTGGTAGAATAGGCAGCAGCATGCCCAGGGTAATCCGTGTGTGCAAGTATTTTAGGCCCAGGGAGCGAATGACGCTACTTTATTACTGACTGTCAGACTGACATTGCTGCCAGGTAGGTAGCTGCTAGCGAACATGCATGCCTCGCACTTGAATCCAAGGTCATTTGTTGTGATCAACGACTCTGTAATCTCGTAACCGCAGTGACAGCGGAAATAAGTTGATTGCAGTACTTTAAAGTCAGTACATCCCGACCACCCCCTCCTGGCTACAAAAGGACTACACAGGGACCAGAAGAGCCCAGCGGAAGCCTCCCAAGCCCCAGAGCTAGCCCTGCTCTGTGTCTGGTTGTTTGGTAGCACCTGCTAGGCAGAGGCCCTACCAACCGCAGCCATCAGTAGAGCATGGGCGAGTCCAGAACTGCAAACCCAGCTGCCACGCCCCCCTCATTCGAGCTTGCTGCCTTGGTCCGCACGAGGTGCCCCGCCTCAGCATTGTGCAGCACCTGCTGCCCGCGCCGCACCAGCGTGCCATAGATCCCCAGCTCTGAAAGGGTCTCAGCGGTTGTGGCTACCCCGTTCCGGACCATGATAGACCTGCACTCGCAACAGTCCATGGCGTTTGGGGCTTCTTGAGGGCAGCGGCACACCAGGTACAGACGCCAGCTGCCCAGCAGCATAGGATCCAGAACAAGCGGGGCTGGGAGCATATACTGCATGTGTCCCCTACACCCTCAGGAACAGTGTTGAGGCACCAGGCTGACCATAGGTACCGATGGCCACCCTCCCATGCCATGCAATGAGGGGCAATCATGACATAGGCCCCCTGGGGAGCGCCTTCCCGGTTCACTGCGGACGAACAGACTTAGGCATCAGGACGGTCAAGGTGGTGGTGATCCTGAGCGAGAGGCACACCCCGCCTACCTACCTGTTCACAGGCGGCTTGATGCGCTGCATGAGCACAAAGGCGGCCAGGCCGGGCCCTCCCTGCTGCAGCCGCGCCCTCAGCTCGTCTCCATACAGGTTGTTGCCGCCCCCCTCCCTCTGAGGCTTGAGCACATAGTCCTCCGGTGCTGCGATTGCCTGCACACGCATGGCACCCCGCTTTGTTTGCCCACCGCTTCAGTCCTTAGACCAGCCTGGTGAGGCAAGTACGGCACAATGTGCAGTGCCTGTCACGACCCTAAGCGATGGTCCTAACTAGCTCAGGGTCAGCTGTGGGCCGGAGCAGTGACAGCACCTATGTGCGCATAGCAGGGTGTTAGCTCTATGCCCCGCGCCGGCGAAATGGTCTACAGTCGTTTCCAACTTCCTGATCTAGAATATTTCCCCAGCACGAGGTTACCCACCTGCTCAATCGCCTCCTGGGTGCCAGGGTGAGAGACGTCCTCCAGGCCCCACTGCCCCGCAAAGAAGGCGCGAAGCAACTCAGCATCCTCAGCAGAGTCCACATACCTCTCCACCACCCCCGCCCTTGTGAGGTCCTGCAGGCGCGGGCGGCGGCACCCAAATGTCACCTAGAACCAGGCATTCCCAGCAGCCGCGAAACAGCTATGCTTGGCACGACAACTGCTGTGACCGCCCCCCCGCTGCAGTAAACAATGCAGCGCCACAGTACCTTCTGGCCTTGCCATTCCACAGGGCACCCCCCTGCCCTGCCCTGCCCTACCCTGCCCCCACCCGCCCACCAACCCACCCACCAACCTGCTGGATCTTCTTTGCACCTGCCAGCTGGTAGGCCACGGTGGGGCACTTGTAGGCGTCGCAGCGCTCTACCAGCACCCGCGCCTCCCACTCGGCTTCGCTGGGGTAGTCGGCGGGGGTGTAGCCCGCACGGAAGTAGACGACCGCCACCGGCACGCCACTCAAGCTGAGCCTGCCAGAGGGTGGGAAGGCAAAAAGCAAGTGCACAGTTAGTCGTGTACTACTCGAGAACCCAGCTAGGCCCTGGAGTTCCCCACAGCGCTACTGAAAAGCATGAAGGCAAATCACAGTGACATACCCTCCAGTTTTCGCGTCTAGTTATGATGGGTTTTGCAGACGTGCAGGAAGCCATGGGCCGGACTGACTGCCACCCTCAGCCACGGGTTTTGATACACCTGCCGCTACTGGAGTCCACAGACCCCTCTGCTGCTATCTGTGCTAGCGTCTTGCGCAGCGTCCGTATTTGATGCCGCTCCCAGAGTCGTGTTTGGAGCCACTGCAAGCGCAAGAGCCGCTATGTGCTTGGAGCTTGGGCCTGAAGTCCGCGATGGCATTCTCTCGAGCCAGACAAATCCATCAGAAGAAGAAATTGGGGGGAACCTTCACAACGGGCCATGGACCTGCTGCACTCCCAACGACCATGTGCAGCCTAAAGCATGCACCCACGGTGCAGACCAACGCTTCAGAGCGGCACAGGTTCAAAAGATGACTCTGCAACCATCCCCAGTCCGACAGGCATGGTGATGATGATATGATTGGGGCTACCTTGCCCTGTCCCGCGCTCCCCCCCCACCCCCCCCCCCAACCCCACCCCACCCCACCCCACCCCACGCACACGCTAAGGACAAAATCTTTCCGACACGCCCCCACCTGCTGATCATAGGCGTTCCGCTCCCCAGGCTGCACCACCATCACCATCACTGCCCCCTCCACTCCATACTCCTGCGCTGCTGCCGCCATTGCGTCGACGAGGTTGTCCATGGCGTTGTTGGGCGGCAGCCGCTCGAGCTGCCCTGCTGCCGCGCCAGACCGTTGTAAGAGGTAGCGGTGCAGCCGACCCACCAGGGTGCTAAGGCAACCAAAAGAAGAGGCGACAGTGTTCAACTCAACCTGCGCAGCAATGACCTTGCAGTGAGCTTAACAGCCAACCAGCGCTGGGGAGGCGGAAGCAAGAGTGGCCAGGCCAGTCAGACGACTAGCTTTCCCCATCGGCTAGCACCTCTGGCAACCCACGACCTTCAAACGCTCCTGCAGGTTGATTGCAACCAGCCCCCTATCTGCAACTCATACTATGCAATTAAGAAGAACCAGGACAACCATCCACTCAAGTGCCTGCGATGGGGATGCGCCAACGCTCTCTCGCCTGCAGCAGTGAGCTGGTAGGCTCATGGAGCATGTAGTCAGAGCGGTTGATAGCCAGAACCCGCTCGTTCCCCCTGGCGGCCTGCCGTGCATCCGCAGTATCGCGGAGGACTTGCAGCAGTTGAGCCTGCAGTAAGCAGCCGCGGTGTGGTAGTTTTGGGAAGGGTTTCTTAATATACATGCAGCCTGCCTGCCAGCGTGCGTGACCATGCTGCGCTGAGGCATATGCCAGGCAGCAGGCTCCTGTGGCGCGCTCTTGCCCAACTGTAGGCAAGCGCCCCTGGCTGTCTGCCCCCCTGCCCCCCCCCCCGCTCCCCCCTTGTGGATGTGGCTACACAGGGTTTCAAGTGTGGTACCTTCTGCAACCACCCACCATGAAGTCGTCATACTCGGCCGCAGCTGCCAGCACTTGCTGCAGATATGACTCATCCTGGGCAACTCTGTCAATCATCAGGTTGAAAACCTGGGCCGCCTGCTTGGCCTTCAGAAATGTCTCCTTTGGGTAGGACACCGGCAGGAGTGCCAGCGGCGCATGCACCGTAGCAATAGACAGGTCGCGCAGGCCGGCACCGACGATCTGCAGGCCAGCAGCAAAGGTGCTGATTGGCTAAATCAGTGGCCATTGCACGCTGTAGGCGGCAGCACCAGCAAGCGTCCTGCGGTACAGTTTGACATATCTTACCAGGCCGTGCTGGCTTGCCCACACCACCGCATCCTCCACTAGCGCTTCCCGGCTGGCCTCAGCAGTGTCTAGCTCGCTGACATAATCCTGCATTGAGACTGCCCTCACTAGGGTCGGCGCCTGGGGTAAGTGCTGAATATGCAAGCTATGAGATCGGTGTTTCCGGAAAGAACGGCTCATTGCAGGCGTGTGGGCCGAATACAGTGGGGTGGTCAGCCACATGTGGGGCGCCTTGCAGTGAAACACATGAAATTTGCAATATTGTAAGAAGTACGCCACAGCAGCTCGCAAGGATATATCAAGTGCCCATCAAGCGTGATTTGCCTGTCCTGCCCGCACGTTCATGCGAGCGCGCAAGTTCAGTGCCTCGGCTTGGCTGATCAAATGACCACTTAGGTTGGTCAACAAGGCTTCCTGGTTCCACAATGGACAGCATGACAGGCCCAGCTGAGTACACGCACGTCATGGACCCGGAGGGAGGTGGGCCAACCAAGGCCGCTGCTATCTGTGAGCACCGCCTACTTCATGGAGTATTCGTGAGGGTCGGTAGTATGTTGCAGGGGAAGCGGCGTCCGTGTGGCGGTCTGACAAACTTCATGACTTTGACTGGCAACTGCGTTGCCTGGGCCTGGACCAGGACCCGCTCTTTCAGTCCCTCCTGGGCCAGATCAGCGAGCACACGGCCGGCCTGGAGCAGCTCTGGGAGCAGCAGAAGCAGCCTGACTACAAGCGACCCTGGTGGGCAGATGGCGAGTATAGCGAAGCTCGGGCAGACAGGTGAGGAGCACACCACATAGTGACTGACAACAGATGCTGAAAGGTGTGCTTGGCAACCCGACGCCTACCTTACAGGTTGCATGCGGCATCAGTCGAGCTTCCAGCCTTTGGACTTGCTGGTCTCCGGACTGTTACAAACGCAACCTCTGTACTGTCTGCAGCGCCAACGATGATGGCCTCCGCCTTCTGGGTGAAGGCAAGGCAAGTGAGGCTTTCGACGCCTTTACTGAGGCCATCCGACTACACCCCACCAGCCCCGTCTACCACTGCAACAGGGCGGCAGTGTGTCTGCGCCTGGGGAGGCCAGACTTGGCAGCAGAGGATTCTAAAAATGCCATCCAGCGGGACTCTGGGTACCAGAAAGCTTACCTGCGGGGTGGCAAGGCAAGGCTGCTCTTGCAGCAGCCCGCCCTTGCGCTGGAGCTGTTCCAGAAGGCTTTGGATTTGGATGCTAGCAGCACAGCCGCGAGAAAGGGGGTAGCCGAGGCACAAGCCATGCTGCAGCAGCAAGACCAGCATACAGCTAAGGAGCAGACTGCGGCGCAGCGCGGCAGCAGGCCAGGGATTACACGAGGGGCAGTGCCAGAGGGCGAAGCAGCGGAGCAGCTGTATACAGCAGAACAGATGCTAGCAGCCAACACCAGACTCCAAGCTGCCAGGTGGGGCACAGCGGCATGCAAGAGCCAACACCTGCAGGCAAAGGGGCCAACAAGCCCCAGCAGCCTCACCACCGTGTTCCACATGGGCATCGCTTGCTCAGCTGCCCCAGTTACATGCAAGCGGCCCAGCACGTGCAGCTGTGCTTCAGGCATTTGAAGAGCAAAGCGTGTCAGCCCGCTAAGCTTGGCTGTGCCTGCCCGGAAGCCATACACTTCTCCAGATGTGGCTTGAGGAGAAGGGAGAGCTCTTGCGCAAGCTGTGGTGTGCAGGTGTGCGTATGTGGAGGGCCTCATTCTCTGCCAGCGCTACGCGGAGGCCCAAGCAGCGTGTGAGGGTCTGATGGAGGGTGCCGATAGACTGTACCTCCAAGCCGAGCTCGAGTGGCGGCAGGGGGGCTTGGAGGTGGGTTGTCAATTGGTTGTGGCTTGCTCCCCAAGTGCCCGGCACGCGTGATGGCAAGGCAGCAGAGCGGTCTGGCTGCTCGTGGGAGCGAGGCTTCGTGGCACCTTTCAGGGTCCTCTGCACAATGGCTGCAGTTGGGCGGGTGGCTTATCTATGCGGGTAGCTTATTGCGTCCGGTTAGCTACGCTGGCCTGACGGGGTGTGAAGAGGCTCCCCAGCTCAAGCTAAAGTCTGCACCCTGCTTACCCCCGTATGCAGGCTGCTGCAGCGAGCTTGGACCAGGCGCTGGCGGCAGCGGCAGGCTGCCACAAATGCTCCGACCTCCGGCAATTTGTGAGGCGCCTGGATGCCCTGTGGCATGATGCACAGCTCGCCAAGGAGGACGGGGCGCTGCAGCGCTGTGACGACTGCTGCGCTGAGCTGCTGGCCGCGGTGGAGCCGCGGGCAGCGCCGGGGCTGTGCTGCAAGACATTGCACCTGCGGGCGGAGGCACATGCCGATAGAGGTCTGTGGGCTGCAGCAAGGGAGGATCTGGGCACAGCTCTGCAGCTGGATGCTAGCCATGCAGCCTGCCTGCAGCTGCGGGCTGAGGCGCACCAGCAGCTGGGTTGCTTCCTAGAGGCGGTTCTGGACTTGCAGCGCCTGCAGAAGGTGGCTCCCGGCACCCCCGGCCTGTTTGCTATGTTGGAGAAAGCGGCCAAGCTGTGCCTGAGCGGGCAGCAGGGGCAGCGTGGTGGCTCAGCGGGCAGCGGCAGCGGCACGTCCGCTGTGGGTGGGTGTGTAGGCAGCTGCACTGAGGCTTTCGCGGTGCTGGGACTCGGGCCTGTCGCATCAGCGGCGCAGGTGCGGCAGGCCTACCTCAAGCTCGCTGCCAAGTGGCACCCTGACAAGTGGGCGGCAGCAAGCGAAGAGGAGCGGCAGGCAGCCGAGGGCAAGTTCAAGGAGGTGAAGAAGGCTTATGAGGCGCTTGCTGCCTAGGGCTAGGCTTATTTGTTAGCATGCAGGACAAAGCTCGCTGCGGCCAGGCCTTTGCAAGCTCATATTTTCACTCGGCTGCAACGGTATATCTATTAATTTTGACTTTGATACTGGCCCTCATTAGTAACAGTCAGGAGGTGTTTGCCTTACTGCACTACGGCTCCCGTGGCGCCAGATGGACCTGTTATGACTACCGTGGGCAGCCGACCTCAGTAAGCAAGCAGAGACGGGAGGTGTAAGATGGTTGATGATGCGTAGATTGCGGAGTCAGGTGTGCATGGGACCAAGGCCAGGAGGTGCCCTTGCCCATGAAGCTGAGCTGCCATAGGGGTCACGGTCGACTACTTTGTTGTTCTGAATCCAAGTTGCATCGGGCACACATGCTGCTTGGACCCAAAGCAGTGCCCAACGGCCTGAAGTATGATGTTGGGGGTGCTGTAACCATATTGTATACCAAGGCCATGTCAAGGCCACAAGGCGCCGGCGCCATTAGTAAGGTTCAGCAAACTTCTCGCCAGCTTCATCGTCCTGTACTCGGGCGGCAGCCTTACCCGGTGCTGGCATGGTTTCTATGGACTCATCAGCAAGCCGGAACTGGTGTTTCCGAAAAGCCTTGTAGGCTGCACGCCGGCACCGAGTTCAGTTGCCAGGTTGTGCAGGCTTCATGGCTAGGCAGGAGGAGTCGGTGATCAGTGTTGCTATCGAAAAGGATGCCCTGGTCGTGGGTGGACATGCGCTGATAACTGGCAATCCTACATGTCTTACCAGTACCGCTGAGGCTGGTGGTCTCATCATCGGCACCAAGTCGCCTGGACCTCGGTCCACCCACGATGTGGTGCTTGGCCAGGTAAGCGGCATCGTTGCTCTGGCACAGCAGGGCGAAAACGAGGCCGTCCACATGGTCAACAGGCCCTAGCCTTCTAGAAGGGTACCAGGGGTTTTTGCTACTGAGCCTCATCCTGCCAGGCTACCAGCCTCCTCTCGTCACTTCTGAACCAGTGGGCTGCGGCTGCCAATGATGCATGCAGCTGAGCTGTGAGCGCTTCCTGGCCCTAGCCAAGTCCAGCCTGTACTGGATGTCGCCCCTCTTTGGCACCAGCGCTGCTGATGTCCCGAGGGAAACGCAGTTTCTGCTGCTGAGTCTCCCCGGTGGCGCCTGCGCCCTGCTGCTGCCTCTGATTGACAGTGGCAGGTTTCGAGCCACGCTCCGCCCGCCGGACAGGTGACTGCAGAGCAACACAGTGCCACAGCAGGTGTCGGGTCTATTGGGTATGTCATGCAGACTCCCTTGCTTTTTAAATCGAGGGAGCGAGTCTGTTGTAGCACTTTTGTTCATCAAATGCTCCAGGCTGCAGTGGGCCATGATTGCACCTGTGCGTTGCAGCCTGTTTGACAGCCCTCATGAAGTGCTGTTGCAGAAGCCGTGGTGAGGGGGGAGCCAGCCTGGTGCTGCGGATCGAGAGTGGGGACGACACTGTGATGGCAGATAGCTGGCCTAGTGAGTGTGACACTTGGGTTCCGCCCTATGATGCATGCAATTGCGCCAGGGGCCGGCAAGCCGGCAGTGAGATTGTTCATTCGTGTATGTGTGGCTGGGTCAGATGGTGTGTCACACGTGCCGCCCTCCGCAGATGCGCTGATGCAATGCAGCCACACTGTGTACCTTGGGGGTTGGTGCAGCTCTAGGTCATGAACCTCACTGCCTTGTTTGCTGACAAGGAACGACCCATCCATTCCTCCAGGCTGGAGCCGAGGGAATCACAGGCTTTTTTGGTCTTCTCTATCGTCTGCTCCTGACTCTGCCTTGCCTGCTGCCCGCTTCTTAGGCGCGCTGTACGTCTGTGCTGGGAGGGATCCCTACGAGGTCATTGAGAGGGGCATCGCGACAGCGGCGCGACTGTCAGGAGGGGCGAGGCCCTCCCGGGAGAAAGAGGTGCCCCCCAGTGTTGACCTGTTTGGCTGGTAAGCATGGCCCTGTGGCCCTGCATGGGCTGCCAGCTTGACAGGTGTGGGGCTTTGGAGAGGGCACATGGGTGCCGGCCCCTTCTCAATATCATGGGCCGTGCAGCAAACCTGAGGATGCGGACCGCGGGGTGTTGATGATGTGGTTTTAGCCTTGGCCGCCGGGCATGACTTGGCGAGGCTTGCCGGTGGGTGGAGGGCATGGGGAAGCTAGCGCTGCCCTGCAAGGTGCGGGCAGGCATCAGTCATGATCAGGACCAGCTCTAGCCAGCCAATGACCCACTCCCTGGCCGACTGGTGCAGGTGCACCTGGGACGCCATGTACAGCCGTGTCTCTGCTGCTGGTGAGTCCAGCCATAGCACATACTGAGCAAACATGTCCGGTGCCCCCTTGCATCTCCAAGGTAGTGCTGGCCTGTGGGTAGCAGCTAGGCCACCTTTACATTACCTTGCTTTGGCAGGTGGAGGTGATGCTTATTACCTCCCACATGGGACTCGCTTGGTTATGCCTCGTTTGGACCGCCTGCTTACTGTCTTTGCATCCTAGGGGCCGAAGGGAGCGGCTCACATGCACAGCAGGCTCATGCAGACCTCCTGGCTGAGGTGTAAGTAGCTGATGATGTGGTGCAGGCATCCAGGAGGGCTTGCAAACACTGGTGGACGGCGGGGCGCCGCCTCGCTTCCTCATCATTGATGATGGCTGGCAGCAGACAGACGTGGATCCACAGTACCGCTTGGCTGGTGAGATAGCACCTTAATGAAACCTGCAGCAGCAAAGGAGGTTTTGTCAAAGGGGCTTCCTTGTTGTGGCCTTCCTGCAACCCTGGGCCGTGTTTCCTGGCACGCTGAGTACAGAGGCTTGCGTGCTGGGCTGCAATTGCATGCCCGCTGCGGCAAGTGGGGTATACAGTCTGCAGCGCCAGGTTCGTTATGCACGGCCACCCGTCCCGTGTGCGGATGAGCAACAGATTCCCTGTTTGGTTCTGTGCTAGGGTACCAGTACAGCCAGAACTTATCTGGGTAGCCAAAGAACTGGCATCTTGCGTTTATGCACACCCAGGCGGGACCGCTCCCATCTTAGCCGGTCTGCCACTGCCTGGCCCGCTGTGCTTGACCCTACTGCGCTGCCCTGTGCTTTGCCTGCTGCAGCCGCCCAGAGCCTTGTCAGCGGCATGGGCCATGTGCCCACCTCCATCGAGTCCTGGCAGGCTGCGGCAGTGGAGGAGGCAGCAGCAGACCTGCTTGCGGGGACTAATAACCGCCAGAGAGAGGAGCTAATAGGGCTCCGTGAGATGGAGGAAGAGCTGCTGCTGACCCCCAGGACAGCGGCTCCGGGGTCGGCAGCCAAGGTGCACCCCCAGTCAGACTCGGCGCACCAGCTGAAGGGGTCTCCAGGGCCTGCCGCTGCCGCGGGTGCACCAAAATCCTTCAACAGCCTACCAACCTCCCCGCGGAGGTACTGGGGAGAGTCGCCGCTGGGCACGCCGCGCGGCAGCGCGGCGGACGCC
>BBXU01000207.1:0-15759 GCA_001598975.1 Parachlorella kessleri
GGCCGCGCCGGCGGCGGCGGCTCCGCCGCCAGCCCCGCGCGGTCGCCGCTGGGGCTGAACCCGCTGGGCAGCCGGTCCCTGGCCAGCCTGACGGCCAGCCCTCGGGTGCTGCCGCCAGGGCGGGCCCGCAGCCGCGGCAACCTTCATGAAAGCACCAGTATGAGCAGCCTTGGGGAGGCGTCCCTGGCCGGCACGCCCACCTTCCCGCGGCCCTCGCCCCGCCTCATGGGCGGGCCCCTGGGCAACCCCTTCCGGCGGGAAACCCCCGCCGCCTCCCTGGACGCCAGCCCCCTGGCCAGCCCCCTGCGCAGCTCCCTCGCCAGCCCGCTCAGGGGCTTTGCAGGCGCGCCGCAGCTGCCGCCGCAGACCGCGCCGCCGCCCACGCCAGACGTCCTGGCCAAGCAGCTGGAGGAGGCGGCCGCGGTGGTGGTGCAGGGAGTGCCGCCGCTGCGGGTGCCCTCCGGCCCGCCGGCTGTATCAGATGCCGATCTCTTGGGGTTGCGGCAGGCGCCCGGTGCGGCAGCCTCGGGGGCGGCAGGGCCGGCAGCTGCCGGGTTGGGCACAGCGGCGCCAGCGGTGGATGGAGCTGGTGGTGCCAAGGGCGCTGCGGGAAGAGTGGGGGAGGGGCTGGCGACGGTGGAGGAGGAGGGGGAGGTGGTGTATGAAGCCCCTGAGCCAACCCTGTGGGGGTACGTGAAGGGGGAAGGAAGAGTGATTGTGGGAGATGCAGGTCTTTGGCGAGCGGAGCGGCATGGGTCGTAAGCTTTGCTTCCTTCCAGCCTTGTTTTGCCTTGAGATGCTGCTGCTGCTGCTGCGTTTGGGGGCGTTATCTCCTGGAAGTAACACCCACACAGCCTACCGTGCACCCCTCCCACCCCTGCTTGCCCCCATGCAGGCGTCTGCTGGGCCTGCTGCGCCGCGCTGAGGTGGCAGCCCTCAACTGGCTCCGCTCCTTCCTGGACGGGGCCACCTCCGACTCGTGGCGCATGCGGCTCTTCTCCGCCCTCGCCACAGGGCCCCTCAAGGGCTCCATCCTGCGGTTCTATGCCACCACCACCGACCACACCCGGCGGCTGCAGAGTGTGAAGGCCAACACCAAATTCTCGCACCCGGACGCCGGCCCAGAGCACCCGCTGCATGTGAGTTGGCTGACTGACAGCGCTTGCCAAGGTAGCCACAGGGTGCAGGTTGTATAGGGGTTTTCAATGTCGTGTCAAATGGGACAGTACCCACAGGTCCTCTTTGTCAGGCGGGTTGCGGGGGCTGGTGACAGTCGTTTCCGACACATCTTCTCATGCATTCATGTCAGGGATCGACATTTTACGCTCATTTTACGCCCACCCCTACTTCTGTAGAGCTCCCATGGCGAGGACGGTTTGAAGCTGGTGGTGCGGGAGCTGAAGGAGCAGTACGGGGTGCGGTACATCTACTGCTGGCATGCGCTGATGGGATTCTGGGCGGGCGTGGCACCCGATTCCCAGCACACCGCCAAGTATCAGCCTCGCCTGGTCTACCCCAAGCCCACTCCCAGCATACTGGTGAGGCGCAGGCCCCATGCCGTTGATCCCTTGTTCTTCATGAGGTTAATTGTGTTTGTCTGTACGTGCCATTGGGCGTATCCAGCCGCTTGCTGGGCTACTGGTCTGCTATTTTTGAGGCACATGACAAAGCAAGGGTATGCTGGGCTCTTAGGCGTACGTCGTTCCCTCACAAACATATGATGTGGAGGGAAGGTGGTGGGAGGGGCACACAGGGAAGGGATGGACTGTAGCAGCCCTTGGGGATGCCCCTGCTTGCTTGCACAGCTAGCTGCTTCTCAACGAGATCCCATCGCCACGCCGGGTGTGTCTACCTGTAGCAAGAGCTATAGAATCTTTTTCAAGCCCTGGTAAGGGGGAAGGCAGTCTGCTGACACACTTTTCTCCCGCCTGGCTTGCTGGCAGGAGGTGGACCCCTCATATGCCTGGGTCCAGTCGGTGCTTGCGGGCGTGGGCCTGGTGGCCAACCCGGCCCCGCTGCACAGGGACATGCACGCCTACCTCAAAGGTGGGCGGGCGATCCTGGGGTTGTAAGCCGGGCTGTGCAAGCCGTCTCCAGGCTGTGAGAGACGGAGAGACTGGGGGAGCGGCTGGGCTGGGCTGGGCTGGGCTGGGACTGGGCTGCCTACCCAGTGGTGCTGCGTTGCTACCTGGCCAAGCCCTAGCGAGCTCTTACCCACGCACACACAAGACCACTCCTGGCCCGCGCAACCCATCAAGCCCAGCCTGGACAGGTTGCAGACTAAATGGTCCGATGGGTGTACCTGCCGCACTGCGCGCTTCTGCCACCAGTAACTCTGCTGGACTTCCCAGGCAGGCAGGTCGGAAGCGGCCCCCTGCTGTTTCTTGTTGTGGATGTGCTGTATCACCCACAGGCAGTCCTGGCATGGCTGCTCTGCTGCTGCAGAGTGCGGCGTGGATGGGGTGAAGGTGGACGTGCAGGGCACGGTGGGGTTGGCGGGCAGCGTGGCTGGGGGGGCCGCCGCCCTCAGCGGGGCCTACCATGAAAGCCTGGAGGCGAGCGTCCAGGACCACTTCCCGGGCAACCACTGCATCAACTGCATGTGTGGGTCGTCGGAGGACATGTATAGGTGAGGGTGGGGGCTGGCAGGGTGGCGCATGAGGGCGCATGCGTCCGGTGTGGACAAACAGCTTCCAGTAGCAAGCTGTATTGCTTTGCTGGAAACGTTCCTACCTGATGGTAAGGGGCTGGCGTGGTTCACATCACTGCTGGTCTGGTATAGCCCGCCTTGCGGGGGCTGGTGGCCTAGGGATTATGCATTTCCCCGTGATGTCGTCGTCAGGCGTTGGCACCCCCACCATCACTCCCAAAGCACCTGGCGCTGGACGAGGGCAGCTGTGTTGGTTGCCAAGCTCAGCGCCGCGGCTTGCGTGCAGGATGACTCACACCAACCTGGCGCGCGTCAGCGATGACTACTACCCCCACCTGCCCGCCTCCTGGACCTCCCACATCGCCATCTGTGCCTACAACTCGCTGTTTGCTGGAGAGCTGGTGGTGCCGGACTGGGACATGTAAGCAGGGGGTGTGCGACTGGGACATGAAGGCTGGTGGCTGATGGTGGTCGTCTGGTGACCACGGCCCTTCGTCCCTGGCAGAGTACATTTTCCTTGTAAACAGACAGTCTAGGGGTCTGTGAGGTCAGAACAGACTGATGTCCAGTATTTATGGCTACTTGTAGCACTTCACACTCCATTATTTCTTTGCTCTGTATCTGTGCAGGTTCCATTCGGCGCACCCAGCCGCGTGGCTGCATGCGGCCGCCAGGGCCGTCAGCGGTGAGTGTGGCGCTGGGCTGCGTGGTAGGGCTTGTCATCATGAGGGCTCTTCAGCTCGCGGGGAGGTACTTGAACTGGCGCGACATGACGTGACATGACTTGACATGGCATGACGTGATGTCTCAACGTTACCTGAAAAGCACCATGGGGCTGTCCAGCCGCACAGAGACCAGTTGTGACTGTCACACTGTTGTTGCACACAGACTGCCCTGCCTACCTACATTATTTATGGATCCCCTCAACCGTCCCTACCTGCCTTCAACCCCCACCTGACGAGCTCCACTGCATCCCCGCTCCCCCCCCTCCAGGTGGCCCCGTCTACGTCTCGGACCGCCCCGGGGTCCATGATTTCACCGTCCTGGCGCGCCTGGTCCTGCCAGACGGCTCAGTCCTGCGATGCCGCGGCCACGCCCGGCCTACCCGGGACTCGCTGTTTGCCGACCCGCTCAGGGACGGTCAGTCGGTCCTCAAGGTGAGGTGGGGCGGGGGTGGGGACAGGGGCGGTGGCAGGGAAGTGACCAGCTGGGGTGAGCAGGGTGGGGTGGCAGGGAGAAAGCAGCGGGGGGATGGGGGCGGGGGCTGGCATGGCAGGCAGGCAGCGCAGGGGAGTGTGGTAAAAGGGGATGGGTGCAGCGTTGGGCTGGGGGAAGCCATGCGAGGGGGAAGGTGCCGGCTGGGAGGGTTGTGGTTATGGTTCGGTCGGCACCAGCGAGCGGGGCTTCCATCAATCAATCCTTCGGGTAGCAGCGCTTGGCAGTGCGTCTGACATGAAATCCCTGGCGCACCCCACTCCAGGCGGCCATGTGTGTGGCACTGGCAGCTCAGCAGCCTCTGTTGGGCTAGCATTGACACCCCGGCATTCCCTGTCGTGTGAACTCAGTGGCGGGCAGCAGCATTGTGCGCACGCCTCACCAGCACTTGCACCGACCCTTGCTGTCCTTCCCTTCCCCCCCCTGCCTCCCTGCAGCTGTGGAACCTGAACAGCTACTGCGGGGTGCTGGGGCTGTTCAACCTCCAAGGATCGGCGTGGAGCCTGGCCCACCGGGGCTTCCACACCCACGACCCGGCGCCTCCTGACCTGAAGGCCAGGGTGGCGCCTGCTGACGTGGCGGCGCTGGCGCACGCGGAGCGGTACGCCGTCTGGCGAGACAGCACCCAGGTATGGAGGAGGGAGCAGCTACGTACGGGGCACAGGGGGCGAGGGGAGGGTGCAGGGGTGGCCGGGGGTACGCTCACATGGGGGTGCTGCCACCCACGTTAGCAAGGGTGAGTTTGCGCACTTGGCAGGCTCGAGCCCTGCCACCTGTCCAGTCCTGCTTGCATGAGTCCCACGGCCCATGCAGGCATGGCGCCCAGTGGGCTGGAGGGGCACATCGTTGTCTTGTGGCTGGACAGCTATCCCCTGCATGGGTACGCCCTCTGCACCCCGGTCCCCACTTTACACCCTAGTTTGCTAGTTGACGTACCTGGGCACCGTCTCCCTTTCCACAGGAGCTGCGCTTGGTGGGGCGGGAGGAGCGCGTCCCTGTCATGCTGGAGAGCCGCGGCGGGTGGGACGTGCTGACTGTGAGCCCGGTGGAGGAGCAGGCGGGGGTGCGGGTGGCCCCGCTGGGCCTGCCACACATGCTCAACACCGGGGGCGCAGTGCTGGGCTTCAGGCCAGGTGGGTGGGTGGGCGTGCCTGCAAGAGACCCGGTAGGCAGGGTATGTTGGTTGTTGTGGGTTTGCCACCAAAATAAGCAGAGGCATCACGTATAACTGACGAGCCTTTAGGGTGGAGGGGTGGATGGGGTGTGCGTGTGTTGTGTAGTGGGAGTGGTGTGGTGGTGTGTGTGATGGAGAGCTTGGGGTGGGGTCACGTCTGCCGGGGCTTGATCTGTCATGGGTATAGAACACCATGTATCAACCGTGTGTCCGAGTACTGTCTGCTGTGGGCCATAGATGGGCATGGCTGGCGGGCAACAGGGAAGGGCTACCTTGTGTTGCGATGCTGCGGCAAGCACAGGAGCAGCACACCTGAACAACACACCAATAGCCCCATGAGGGTTGCACTTCCGGCGGCAGCATCTCATGTCACCTTTTCCTTCATACCCCTCTTGGTCGCAGTTGTGGGCAGTTCCAGGTGTCCGCAACCCTGGCACTTGGGTACCTACGAGCACATATTCTGGCGGTTGCCCTTGTGCAGGCAGTGCAGCTCCCGCCGCCCACACCAACACAAGCATCAAAGGAGGAGCCACCGAGGAGACGAAGGAAGCGCCTCGCGGGGTTGCCTTTGAGCTGGAGGTGAGGCCGTGCTTGGGGTCTTACCTCCACCCGCGGCTATCTGGCAGGGGCTGGAAGGACTGCATGGGCCATACTATGTACTTGGGGTCGCCTGGGGTGGGTGATATGGAAGGGTTGAGCACCCAGCGCGACGCGGCTGCGGGCCGCTCAGACTAGCCGAGCAAAGAAAGGTGGATGAAGTGTACGAATGTCGTGAGGTGCCCATTCTAGCCCTGGGACAGCTGCAGGGCGATGGGGCGTACCACGTGTGCAATTGGAATGCAAGGGGGGGCATTTGTTAGGGCTAAACCACCGGGACCCTCGTGCTTGCAGGCCAAGGGGGTGGGGTCGTTCCTCTGCTACGCCTCCCAGCGCCCCTCAGCCGTGGTCATCGACGGCGCAGAGCGGCCCTTCCAGTTTGACAGCGCCTCGAGCGCCCTCACTTTTGACCTGCCCGGCGCCGGCCCGATGCAGAAGCATGTCGTCTTGCGTTTTGGCGCTGCCTGAGGCAGCGGTAGTGGGTGGTGCAGCCGGGTGGGGTATGTGTGTTTCTCTTTGGAAACCACCCTGAGGGAAAAACCGTGCCTGTTTCTTCCTTTCGAGAGGAAGGGATATAGCAAAACACAGGTACATGTATGAAAGGCACAGCACAGCCCAGGGGTTTGCTTACGGTTGTCAGGGTTGGGACTCCGCGGAGGTGTTGTGACAGCTAGTATAACCTGCACCTTGTTCATTCATCTGATAATGTAGGTGTACATCTCACAGATGGATCCCATCAGATACATGCTGTCAACCTGGTCGGCATGCCTGGGCAGGCGGCTCATCTCACAGCTTGGGCAGTTCTTTGTTTGCGTGTCTGCAAAGTAGCCTAGTGCATATTGATGTAATCCAGCAAAGTGTTCATGTACAAAAGCTAGTTATGAGTGCCCATGCCATAAATCTGGCTTCGGCAGGAAGAAAATGTAGGTGTCCATATACACTTGCACTGGGATGCTATCAATGTTGTGCTCTGGTGGCCGTGTCCTTGCCAAGTAGTGTTCCTTTGTTGCATTGAATTATATACGCGATCAGTGGAAGTGATGACGCTGAGAAGTAAACAGGGCAGCACCAATGCAATGGCAAATCAGTTGGGCAAGGTTGAGGAACACTCTACCAAGAGTGTATAGCTCACTGCTTAGGCAAGCTCCAAGGCATAACTTGCGCTGGCTGCTGCTTTATGCTGGCTTTCACTCAGGGGTTAACCCTGTTCTCTACCGGCCCTGCTTCATAAACAGCTTCACCCGCTATTCCTAAGGCCTACGCTTGTCTGGGAGAGACGTTCTGGATCACAACTCAGGCAAGAACCAGGGCGCTTACTTGGATGCAGCCCAGTGGAGACAGTTCAACCCTCTCTCCTGCCTTTTCGGGCTACCTGCCACCCTTACCAATAACTGCTTTCAGCCCTGCCAGTCCGGTTCAATCGTACCCCTCCTCTATTCTCACTGCCTGCCACCATAAACAACTCCTTGATGCCCTACACTGAGGCGCCAAGGGTGATGTAACCCTAAGTAACCCCACATTCTAGGCGCCAGATGAGTGCCAGATGAGGTGAGCCGTGCACCCAGCCTGCCTTATAAAGACATCCACCTGTGTAGCTATTTATGATGTCCTTGGCGTTGTTCAGAAACTTTTCTCGTGTCAGCCCCAAGCGCGGCCTCTCTATTCGCACCATGGCTACCAAGATCGTGCACTGGGACAGCAAGACTTGCCCTTATGCCCAGCGCAGCTGGTGAGTTGTAGAAATCTGTGGTGGAGGTCCTGATGCGCACCGATCGGGCTGGTTGCAGGTTTAAGGTATCGTGCCAGTGATGGTGCTAGCTAAAGGAGTTGCCCATCCTGCGGCCCCTGCTGCAGGATCACCTTGCTGGAGAAGAAGCTTCCTTTCGAGATCTCCCAGGTGGACCTGAACAACAAGAGCCAGGAGTTCCAAGACCTCTATGCGTCCATCAACCCCGATCCTGCCGCCTCAGCCAAGGTACCCATCCTCATCGACGGCGACACCAAGCTGATTGAGAGCGCCATCGTCGTAGAGTACCTGGTTGACAAGTACCGAGGTCAGGGCGAGGAGCTCCTGCCCACAGACCCGGCCACTGCAGCCAAGGTAAGATGGCAAGAGGAATGGGGTTGAATAACCTTCCCTTGTGGCCAGTTTCCCTGCTGCTTGCACCTTGCGCATCAGCAACTGCCGGGAATACATGAACCCGCTTGCGCTCCTGTGTCCCCAAGTGGCATCCATGATGATATGCTTGGTACTAAAAAAAAGCACCTCCAGGCGTCGGCCCCCTCCCCCGTATTTGTGTGCACCGCACTGAAAAGCAGAGATGTTGACTCTCTGCTGTGCACTCACTGCCCCGGGCCAGCTGCCGCCACTTGCAGGTCCGCCTGTTCACTGATGCCTTCCAGAGCCACTTCGGCGGGGTATTGTTTGCTCTGCTCCGCGCCGACTCCCAGGAGGGGCTGGCGGCCGCCAAAGAGAAGCTGGTCACGGGCCTCCAGGTACCTTTGCCCTTAGACTGGTTTTGCGACTTGCACTCTTCGGCTTGCTGAGCACGCGTGTGAGCAGGACACAGTGCGTGCGTTAATGTGGACCGTAAAAGGTACTCGCCCAATGCAGTGTGGTGTGCACTAGTGCAATCTGCGGAGTCCTGCTACTGCTTGGTACCAGGCAGGTACTGCCTGCGTGGTCTTTCACTTTCCGGTGCAGCACGCTCACTCACATGTCACTACAGCAGGCAAAGCAACAATCCTCCCTGCCCCTTCCCTTGCCTCTTGGCTGCAGGTGCTGGATAAGTTCCTGACCTGGCACGCTGTGAACGACGGGGGCGACTACTTCCTGGGCAGCCAGTACAGCCTGGCGGAGGTCCTCCCTACCGGCTTCCTCCAGCGCGCTCTGGTAGCGCTGCCGCACTTCCGAGGGGTGGATGTCTGGGGCATCATCAAGGAACACAACCTAAGCAGGTAGCGTGCTGTCGCCTGTGCTTTGCCTTGGCTGTGGGTGGTGCCCAGCTTGCTGCTATAGGATTCCAGGTATATGCCAGGGGAGCAGCTGGTCTTGATGGGGTCTTGTCCTGGACCCTGAAAAGCAAGCAGTTTTTGGTGGTAGCTTGTGGTGTTGCCCTTTTGCTTTTTACTCGGTCAGTCTTGCACCCCGTTACCTCGCAAGAGGCCAGCAAGCTGTTTCCAGGTGTTCTCTGAGGTGACTGATGCACCTCCGCCGGCCCTGTTGTGCAGGTTGGAGAGTTGGATCAAGGCGGCACTCGACCGGCCCTCCGCCAAGGAGACGCAGCCTGCCGACGACGTCATCCTCAACGGCTGGAAAAAGTTTGCCACTCCTCTGAAGGATTGAGCTTTGTCCCAGCCTAGCTCTGTACTCTGTGGGACTGGAAACTAGTACCCTGGGGCTTGCTTAAGGCGAATACCTTACTGTACCCCGTGGCACTTGGATATGCTTATTAGCATGGGTGGCAGGTATTGCGAACAGGGAGTAGAGCTGGGCTGGACTGAATGGAACTGGCAGGGCTGGATGCAGAATGAGCCTGAGTCTTGCCTGAGTTCTATGCTCATGCCTTTCTTGGTACAGCTGCTCATTCCCTCAGGCGCTGGAAAGGGCACTCTCTTTGTGCCCGTGTTCTGCTTCTGTTTATGTGGCTTCTGCTCATGACTTTGTACACAGCGCTCAGCTCACACCTGCATGCACAACCCTTTCTGAGGTTGCTCGCAACTTGACGCCGTATTACGTATGGCCTGGCCGTGTTTGCAACCAGTATGTTGACTGTAGACTGTCCACTTCCAGTAGTTGACTTGCTGCATGGCCCCGGGAGCACCACTTCTCCAACTTTTGTAACAAATTCGTGTGTTGACAGCGTTTAGTCTGCTCCCTCCAGCACGCTGTCAGCGCCCCTCAGCTGAGCTCAGTTCCCACTTGATGTGGGGTCCTTTTGGGCTCAACCTGACGAACTCTTACATGACATGCTGCGTCTATGGTTCGCTCAGCCCTTGTGTCCATCAGGCATGCAAGCTATAAGTGCCTTACTCACGACAAGCCCCCCTTCAGGGAGTTTGTTTAGTCAGTGTGACGCTGTATTGTGATAGCGAACAATGTCATAAACGCCAGAAAGCTAATCCTCTACACACAGTGTGGGCCCCAAGGCCCCTGACTTGTCTACGGCCCTGCTCGGCTATGGGCTGCGCAGCACCAGCAAACACCGCCTGCCATCCTCAACAGATACTGCCACCTCTATGACAGCCAAGTATCCCCCCCTCACATCGCTGCAGTGTAGGCCCGCACAACACCTCCCTCATGCGCTGTGACCAGCTGCACCGCTAGGGCTCTGCCCCCTGCCCCTCCTGCAAGACAGCTGGCAGCTAGTGCATTGATGGGGGAGGGAGGGCTGGATCTGAGGCCCTCGTACAGCCCGTCGGGACCTGGAGGGATCCAAGTGCCACTGCTTGCTGCCACACGACCCCGTTGCTGGGCCACATCCCAGAAGAGCACCTGCAAGGATAGCGAGTGAGAGCGGCATCGGCATAGAGCAAGCAACTGCACGTTGGAATCTTTCCACTGTGCACAGGACTGCACCGATAGCTAAGAAGAATGAAAGAAGAAATATGCATGGGCTGCATCAGCAAAGCGCGTCACGCAGGGAGCACATATTGACTTGCAAGTTAGATACCCTCAGTCCCTACATACAGTTTCTCAACTGAGCAGCCTGCTCCACACTGAAGCAGCTACACCTAGCACCCAGCATACCTTGCACCCCACTGTCAGTCAGTCAGCTATACAACCTCGACGCACGATATGCAATCATTCACAATACCTACCGTGCCGTCCTCGGTGCCAGCCACAGCCACCTCTCCATCGGTGGCACAGCACCTCAAGGGCGGGCCACATGCCACGCACGACAGCACTGAGCCGCCCCGCCGCACGTCCAACAAGCTGAGGTTGCCGTCGGCGGCTGCTACCACCACGTAGCTGCCGTCTGGGGTGAACTGGAGGCCTCCTATGTAATCCTGGGACAGCGGCTGCTCCCAGGCTTTGGTGCCGCTGGCGAGGTCCCAGGCGGTGACGTGGCCATCCTCAGTGCCTGAGGAAAAGATCCACAGAGGTGCTCCTCATCCCCTCAAATTACCAAGGTTCGAAATAGGCTCGAAAGGCACCGAGCCTCTTGGGATTCTGGGCAAAGCGGCACACTTCCACGCACACAAGAGTGGAAGCATGGGGCCCAGACAGTGCAAGGAAGTTGTTCCCCTGCCCTTGGGCATTGCAAAGTAAGATGGCAAGCGAAGGCATGACCGCGTCACACCCGGTCTCCTCAGTGCAGGGCCACAGTTCCTCAGCAGCTACGGATGCCCACCTGAGAGCAAGAGCTTGCCGTCTGTGCTGGCCGCCAGCGCCCACACGCCACCTGGCAGGTCTGACAAAGTGATTACCAGCGCTGGGCTGCCGCTGGGGCCAGTGGCCTTGCTGCCCCAGGGCTGCCGGCCCTCCCCCAGGTCCCACACCTTGACGCTGGCATCCCAGGACCCCGACGCTAGCTGCAACCTGCCCTTGCTGCCGCTGCTGCTGCCCAAGGCTGAGGCCTCAGCTGCTGCTTCCCCGCTGCTGCCCACGCAGCCATCCCCTAGCCAGGCCAGGCATGAGACTGCGTCGTTGTGGGCCTGGAAGCTGCCAGTGGTCCTGCCGAGCGCGGCTGAGTAGGCGTATACATGCATATCATAGGATCCGCAGAGTGCCAGCGGCAGCGTGCCGCTGCTACTGCTGTCAGTGTGAGCAGGGTGGGAGGGCACCAGCAGCAGGCTGGTCAGTGGCTGCGGGCTGATTTGAGCAGAGCGGACCTGCAGCCATCAAGCCACTGCCCTTGCGTGCCTGCCCTGGGGACAAACCTGCCAAGACCTCACCTGGCACTTCACCCCTAGCGGACGCCGCCTGGTCTCACAGTAGTCTGTCAGTGTGGATGCCACCCAATTACCTTGCCAGGGCGCCCACTTCTCTCCGCAACCATCATCCAGCCTTGCACAGTAACCAAGCTTTGTGCTACATGGTCTCGCCACCATTTTGCCTTGCCCCCTGCCCCACCAAGGACTAGTGACATGAGCGAGCACTTGCCTGGTCGCCCCTGTGAAGCCCAAACACCTTGAGCGCCCCACCAGAGCTGCCGCAGTACACGGCACCGCTGCTGCCATGCCCGCCGCCCTCCGCAAGAGCCACAGCATTTATCGCCTCACTGCCGGCCGCAAACACCCTGCCGGGGCGCAGCCGCTCTCTCAGCCCTGGGCCCCACAGTCGCTGCCTTTGAATTGTCCCTGGCGGGGCGAGCCCTGAGTATCCCTCCGCACCGCCCTGGGCTGCTGCGTGTGCTGTGGTGTCAGCGGCACAGTCGCCGGGGGGTGAGGCTGCCCGCTCTCGCAGCATGCGCTGCCGCTGAGCTTCAAGCAACCTCTCCCTGGGCGAGACCGGGTGCTGCTGCTGCTGCTGCTTCTGGTGGGGCTGCAACTGGTCAGCCTCAGCTATGGCGTAGGGGTTGGACACATGGCCGAGGCTGCCCAGGGCCGCATCTGATTGTAACACGGGCAGCTGGTACTTACCAGCTGCTGCACCAGGCGCAACGGCACCCATGTCGTCAACTGTCCCTTCTGTGGCAACAAGGCCTGATGGCTCATCTTCGTCGCTGCTGTCTTCAGGCGGAAGCGGCCGCCGCGACGAGTACTTCCAGCGCATGAGCCCTGACAAGACATCCTGCCCAGCGGTCACGCTTTGGTCCCCCGCTGTTTCCCCTGCTGCGCTATCAGGCCCGCTGACCCCGCCACCGTCTCTGCCAGCCTCTGCCGCAGAGGACGCTGCCGCGGCCGTCTGCACAGCGCCTGGCTGCTGCCGGCTGGGGCTGGCAGCGGAGGCTGTTGTTGGCGACAGGGTGGCTGTCAGCGACTGGAAGCGCTGCGAGAGGCTGGCAGTGAAGCTAGCAGGCCTTTGTCGGGCCCCCTGTGGTGATGTGGGCCGCTGGGCCTGACCCTCAGCTGCCGTTGCTGAAGCCGCCCTGCTTGCCAGGGCCTGCTCCTCCTCAGCACTGCCGGCCTGCTCCTGCCCCGGCTGGCCGGCCAGCACCCCCGTCCCCGCTTGAACAGGCCTCGAATGGCATTGCCACGCTCGCCAGCAGGGGCCGCCACCACCTCGCCAACAGCCCCCTTGATGGCACCCAGCCGCTCTCCAAGCTTGGCCTCACTTGCCCAGGAGCGGAAGCGGTTGTAAGGCGTGGCAGCAGAAGGGCTGCTGACTGTAGCACTGCTCCCAGCGGCTGTTTGGGGGCCAAGGCTGCTGCTGCTGGTGCTCCGGGCTGAACCAAGACTACAGCCAGAATCAAATTCCTCGACTATCACTGTAGCGCGGCTCACGATGGGGCCTGCTTGGGCAAGAGCAGGGGGCTTCTTTAGAAACTTGCTGCTTCTCTTCTGCGAGCTTTAAACATGGCCGCAGACTGGGGAGATGTGTAGTGTCTGCTCGCAAGCAAGCACCTGAAGCAGTCAATACCAAGCCCATGGAAAGACAGGATGATCTATGGAAGGCACAGACAGATGAAAGGACGTTGAAGCTACAGTTTCCAACAACACCCTGCAGCAGGAGGAGAGCCAACTGTTGCTGTGAGTTGATTGCTAATGTTTATTTCCCTTTGCCAAGGCAGCACACCATGCTGTTGGAGCTCCCGCCTCTCCTGCTCCTCGCGCTGCCGCACCACGTCCAGCTGTTGCAATAGCGGTGGCACCTCCAAAGGCGGCGGGGCTTCCCGTTCCGTAGCTGCAGCAGCATCAACAGGACAGCAGCTTCAGCCTTGAGCCAGCTTCACGAGCATCCGGTCTTTAACAACGGGTGCCGCCCCTCCAAGCACATGGAGGAGTCACCCCAGGAGACCCTAGCACCTATGACAAGTGCCACCGCCGGTGGTAACTGACATTCCCCTGGCGCACAGCCCTCCCCCACTCAGAAACAAGTGCAGGCGCAATGCAGCAGCAGGCTGCTACACCAACCTGCTGCCACCAGGGTGGAAACCAGCGCCAGCGACAGTGCCTGGCCGCCGCCCTCCGCGCCGGCAGCAGCGGCGGCCGCTATCGCCCCGCTCCCTTGCCTTAGGCTGGCATTGGAAAGCCCTACCCCACTGCTGCTCCCCAGGCCCTTACTGCTGGCCTCTGCTAACCCTGGCGATGATCCCACACCGCTGGCGGCAGCGCAGGGGCTTAAAGGTGTGGCTCGCGGGCACACCAGCCGGGGCGGGTGAGGGGCTCTGAAAAGCTGGCGGGGGCACTGCCCAAACTCATTGACCTGGGTCTGCAGCGACTGCCGCTCCACACGGTCTGCGATGGCCTCGGTGTCTACCGCACCTGCACAGAGGGAGGAAGGAACAGCTTGACAATGGTGCGCACAGCCTGTCACAGCGCATGCGGAAGGCCCTCTACCAAGCTGCAAGCATGTGAGAAGGTGAAATAGTGACAGCAGCCAGACTGGACAGTCCTTAGCACAACAATTGTGATATTCATGCCTCAAACGTCAAGCCTGTACCACCACCACCTCCTCACAAGCTGCAGCGAATCACCTTCATATGTAATGTGCCTGAAGACATTGTTTGCCTCCACTGCTGCTTGGCCCTGTTGCTGGTACCTGCACGTTTGGGTAGCAGGGCTGGCAGCCAGTAGTGGTTGCAGATTCCCACACAGGCACCATACACTTGAGCAACTGGTGTTTTAAAACATAAACAACACACCCAAGAGCCACAAATTCAAGACTCAGGTGACACCATGCTTGGAAAAACAGGGAAACATGCAGCTTGGCACAGACTTGGTGCACCAATGGGATGTTGCAACCAATCAGAATCGGCATCAGCAGGGGTGGTACGTCAGTACGGGGTTCAAAGGGACAGATCTTACAGCTGGTCACACATGTCTACATCCCACTGCCTGGCTGTAATGCGTCGGCAACCCTTGCGCACCTGAGCCTTGTTGCCCTGCTATCACTTGATCATGTAACCCCTCCTCCCCACTCAGATATGCATTTTCCCTCCCCTCAACCCGTTGGCGACCGCCACCCAACCACCCAGCACCCACCCAAAGATGAGGTCGATCCAGTGGTGAAGGTTGGCAGACACGAACGGCGCCTCCAGCGCTGCCCGCTGGCCCTCCAAGAAGCGCTCCGGCGACCCTCCAGCCCATGCGGGCAGCTCCACATCACCCACCGGCTTGCCACTCTGGCGGGAGCCCAGCGGCAGCTTGTGGCGGTTGAGCAAAAAGTCAGTCCTGTCGGCCACAGGCAGCAGGGTTTAAAAACGAAATGATGGGCAGCACGGCAGACAGGCACCTCACGGGGTTACTAGTGGGACAAGCATTCACATGTGGATGTCACGTCGTGTATACTGCGAGCTTCGTCAGTGAAACGCACGCCATGGCATGCTGTAAATCGCCACAACAAGGTGCTTCGGCATGCGTGCAAGTCCTGCCGCGGTTTCACAAATACCTCTGCATGAAAAACTCGGGTATGAGCTCCTTAACATCGGTTGGATTGGCTAACACACTCTCCCAGCTCTCCTTAAGGCTGCAGAACAGCCGGTCTGGCGCATCAAAGCGCCCATTCTGCGGCATCAGAACTAGGATGGGACGGAGGCTGACCACCGAATTGCAGTGCACAGCCATCCCTCGCCACCGACAGTGCCAAGAAGGTGCCATCAGCACGCTTGTGCAGGCGGCAGCACGTGCCGAGCATGCTATCTGTTGCTATGTGCGGAACAATGGACATTTAGGGGCAGGACAGAACTACTCCAACGCCTGGAAGCTGGCTCCAGAGGAGATGGTAGAAAAGTGCGTTCCCGGGGTGTAGCCCACCTGGAGGCGTAGCATGTGGGCTGGAGCTGCCCGCACCAGCCAGAACATTACATAGCCGGGGCAGCTGTAGTGAGTGCCGAACAGAAAGGGAGGGTCGGCGTCGTGGCTAGGCATCTCTGCACCAGGCACCTTGTTGTCGCAGTCAATCGCAAGCATTGTGGACTCTATTGGCATGTCGTGGCGGCCTAAATCATTAAACATTAACACCAGCAGCCATGCATCAGCTATGCTCGTCTACACAGTTTGAAGCTGAGCAGGAAAC